>JAOPJI010065960.1:0-11214 GCA_027122695.1 Merluccius productus | reverse complement strand
GGTTAGGCAGCGTGCAAAAGGCTGCACAAAATGGGCCTGTGGTTTTTTTTGTTTCAACTGCCCCCCCCCCCCCCCCCCCCCCAAGGCATAACATGAAGAAGGGTTCATTGTTTATAGGGGCGTGCGAAGCAGTGTTGTTGTTTTTTTTAAAGAAGTGGTTTTGACTTACCGGCTGGCAGACAGTGGAAACCAACGGTGACAGGGATGGTCCTTACTGGAATGCACCCAGCCAGGCAGCGCAACACAGGCTCAACAGAGTAGCATTTGGACGCCTCTCCGTGGAGGATAATTTGCTTCTCCAGCTTCACAGATTCGTGCTTCATGTAACACTCTGAAGGAGAACGAAAATAAATCACAGAAATTACTCAAGTTAGGACTTGATCCTCAATGATTGTGTATTTGTCCATGGCCTCCTTCAAGCTAAAGCACATTTTGCAGCTGTTTACTAAGCTAATAAACTTAACCAAGCCAAAGTCATAGCATCTATTTGGTCTTACTTGAGGTGTCGCGGCAGCTCTCGGCGGGGACCACCCAGGATTGGGCGTAGCTGACTGAGTTTGAGGCAAGACGTCCATTGGGGGTCTGGTACTCCTGTCTAACCTCTCCGTCGGCCTTTCCACAGAGTCCACAGGTCTGTCCCCTCATCCAGTCCACCACCTTGACCTGTGAGAAGAATAATCCACTATTAAGGAACCCTCCTTTGCATCATATAATAGGATAATGTAGCATTTCATAGCCTAGTATTTTCTTCATACCTTCAATGTGTTGGTGTCCAAGGAGACCTCTTGAAGACCATGGCTTGGAGCATGGAGCGCAATGCCCTCACCCAGCTTCTTGATCTGGATTTTGTCTAAAATAATAACATTTAAAGTATAAATGTAATTTAAACAATATATGACTCATTTATAATTAATTGGACAGTAGTTCCAGTTCACAGTGTAACATATGTACTTGTAGGATGCTGGTATGGGAGGTTGGCAATGGGCAATATGATTCCATTGATCTTCACCACGATGTCATTGTTCAGGGTGAACAGGTCAACATCACTGTTGGGGAGAATAAATAGTGAGTGATCTTGATAGATACTGACACAATGTCTTGCGGGAAGGGATTTACTCACATGTCAGCAATTTGCACATTGATTTGTTTCGTGTTGAGTGCCGGATCCTTCTTCAGAAGAACAATGAATTTCAGATCTGAAGTGCAGTCCTGTGCCAAAACTTGATAGCAAGACTCGGGCATCTGGTTCTTGTAGATGCGCTGGTTGAATGTGGTCAGCTTGTCGTTGACCAAAGTGCACTCAGCTAAAATGATACAGATCAATCAAATTCCATGGATTTGTTTGAATTATTTAAGTAAATAAAATGGAATGTGTTTTCTTTGAAATCAAGGCACACCTGCATGAGCTTTGGTGAGCACATAGGAAATCTTATCAGCTAGATTGTTCTGATAGGCTACCAGCTCAGCAGCTGTATTTCCAAAAGGGAGATAGACTGGAAGTACCACACCCAGTTTGTAGATGGTCATCTGTATAGCAATAGCAATATTTTGTTATTGATCACCATGTATTAAAGGAACAGCATAACAATGATCTTCACAAATATTTGTAAGTATTTTTTCAAACTATTATATGATAGGAGAACCCTACCTTTGGTGTCTCCAGCACAATATTCAGGGATTTCTCAGATGCGAAAGCCACAGTCAGTTTCAATTGTTTGTGAGCATTCTTGGCCTTTGACATTGCCATGCCTGCCAATTGTGCAGCATCTCTCAAGTAGTCTGACAGCCTAAATCAGGGTGAAAATCATATATTATACATTCAGCTATTTGTTAGTTTAATGAATAAGCGCCAATTGCTATGTTTAGGTTGGTATGATTTGTGGTTGTACATTTCGGCATAGCGCTTCATGAAAGTTGGAAGCTTGTCCCAGGTGAACTTCAGGCGCATCGCATGGTCTTTGCCGACGAGTCCAGTTTCAGCAAAGAGCTGGGTCTGGTATTCCTTGCAGTCAATTCCCCAAGCAATCTTGGCCTAATTGGAAATGTTGAATATCACATTCAAGCGAAAAAAAAACCCACAGAGAACACAGAGAATGATAACAGCTGATACCAGAGCTGAGCTTGGGCTGTTGCGGAAGAAGGTCTCACCATAACTTTCTCGTAGCTGAGCAGCACGGCGTCAGCGCAGATCCTCCAGTGGTCATTCTCCACCAGGTTAGCGAAGATCAGCTGGACTCTGGAAGTTGCCCTGTCATAGTACGCGGCAGCCTGGTATCCCTGGACCTTGTGGTCAGCTCTCACAGCACGGAGGAGGATTGTCACAACGGGAGGGATGGCAAGGTATTTGGCCTGGCGATTCAAACCGAAGGAATAGGGTAAGCACCAGCAACCATTGAGTGTTTAGTGTTACCCATCGGAATGCATTGGTTCTCTCTAATGACCGCACCTTGTTGTAGATGGCCTTGAAGCTGGAGGCGCTGCTTCTGCTTGATGCTCTGGCTGCGGAAACGGAATGCTGAAAGCATAAAATAAATTAGTGATTTAAATGAATAAATGAACAATACAATGGCCATTATACATCACTACTGGTATAATTCATTTTTTCAAAGAGAAATGCCAAATAACACACCTGGTGCACATGGTTCTTCGAAAACTTCAAGCCATAGAATTGTTGCTGAAATTAACAAAACAAGAAGACGCTTTAACACACTTTTAATTCAAACATGGACATCTATAACACAACAACAGGCCTCACCTTTGACATGCGTGAGCTGGCGCGAGAGGAGCTGGAGCTAGAGGAGCTGGAGCTAGAGGAGCTGGAAGAGAGCACTTTGGACTTTGGAGGGGTATTGATGTCCACCAACTTGCTCCTACGGCGAGAAGAGGAGCTGGATGACCTTGATGACTTGGATGACTTGGATGACTTGGATGAGGCGGAGGAGGAGGAGGAGGAGGAGGAGGAGCGGCGCTTGGAGCTGCTGCTAGAGTGGGATTTGAGGGAACGAGAGCTGCTGGAGGAAGAGGAAGATCTGGTGCCATTTTTCAGACCGGGAACCAGGATGTTCCGGAGTTTCAGCAAGACGTTCTTCTCCACGGTTTCTTCCTCCTGGCTCATGGTGATCACCTTGATGATCTTCTCTGCTGCCTTCTCACCAATTTGAATCTCAATCTCAATCTTCTCAATCACTGGTCCACTGGCTGCAAGCAAATGATATTAGTTATTTGACTGAAATATTTCTATTTAATCCAATGTCATAATTGTAATGTAAATAATTGCTATTAATTTTCAATTGTTTTACTTGCCTGGTGCAACCTCGACAATGAGGACATGTTTTCCAATAATAGCATAGAGTGGGCTGTCTTTGAGGAAGGCTGCATTCCAAGATTCAATCTCAGTGCATGCCTTGATTCCAAATGTCTCCAATTCACCGCACATTTTCTTAGCAAAGGCAGCGTTGAGGTTTATCTTTTTGATGATGTTCTCGGGCAGATCCACGGGAATGATTTCTGATGATGTTGACTGCAAAATCGAAATAGCACAAAATGAAATTCTGACTTTATTTCTGAAACTATGAAACTATAAATATTGCATTTGTGTTTTCCAAAGAGCAGGTCCCAAACTCACCAATCCACCACCCAGAGAAGATGCAAAGGAAGACAACTTGGAAGTGATCTTAGAAGTAAATGTTTCATGGGACAATGTGGTGGACTTCATTGGAATGATTGGAGTAAACTTTGCGGCTGCAAGATCTTCTACATTTCTTGCAATGGCAAAAGTCTCCACGCTGCAAGAGAAGAGAGAACATTTTGCTTTTTCCAAGAACAAGTAAATGATTGACATTGAGAAGCAAAGAGAGAAAAAACATTTACATTGCAGTTGCGATCTTATCGACACCCTGGATAGGCAAAGCTTGAATCTTGAAGTTGCCCTTGATGAAGTCAATTCTTGCTTCTATCTTTGCAGGAACAATTGTGTGGACTCTGGCTCTTGACATGATGGCAGCCTGGATCCAGGCGGTGTTCACACCCATGAAAGCGTAAGTATACATGGCAACACTGAGGGACAGAAAGGGATGCAACATGGATGAAATAGCGGTAATGGATATATTCATGATTATTTAATGAAATGCAACATATGATCATGTATACATACAAACACTCTCTAGCTGAAGCATGTCATCAAACTGGAGTGAAACACAATCTCATTTTTTTGTTGTTGTTCTTTTTTTGTACCTTGGAGTAACTGCGGTCCTGATCTCAATGTCGGATTTAAGAAGCTGAGCAGCAGCGAAGTTCTCAGGCAGAGGAGGAGACACAGTGGTCTGGACTGTAATTCACAGAGAACATCAGTAAAAAGGGAGGTCATTCATTTTTGGCAATACCATTTTTCGCTTGTTTTAGGTTTTATTTCTGGAGCTTACAGTCAACAGTGGCAGCAGCCACAGCAGCGGTGTAGAAGCTGAGCTCCATGGGCAGACCGACCGTGGTGGGCATGATGCGACGCACCTCAGCAAGCAGCATGGGTTTAGCATAGTGGAACGAGAAGCCAGAGAGCAGAGCCTCCAAGGCCTTCCTTCCATAAGTGCCAACACTAGGTCCAGTGGCAAGCTGTGAGGAAAACAAGCCTTGCTTAAAATGTTGTGATGCTTCTAATTGAATGTGTTAATTATTATTGTATTTAAATAGTGGACTGGCAGGATGTAAATCGTTTTATGTAACTGTACACATTACCTGGATAAGCTGATCGATGACAGCTTTGTCAATGCTGGCAAAACCGATTTCCTGTCCGAAGAATTTCACGTACACTGAAGCCAGTGGCTGGGTCACAGGGGAGGCCCTCCAGTTAGAAATCTGTGTAAAGGAGACCATTGTCATTTAACAGTGATACTTGATGTGTTTGGAACTAATACTTTGGTGTTGAGGTGATGACTGAAACCTACAGCCTTGATGTAGTGCTTAATCTTTGTGATCCTGTCAGCGTTTGCAGGAGCCTCAGGCAACTTCAAGATGGCCTCCTGGATTCCCTCAGTTCTCACACCAATCTGAAAGATATATGAACATATGACAAATTAAAAGATAAATGCATCAGTTCAAAATCCCAGAGGAAAGTATTAAAAACGGATGTGTTCTTTCATCACAAATATAAAGTTGTTATGGATTATAAAGAAGTTCAGGTTGCATATTTACTGTTATAATATTATGCATAACCTTTTATAAAGATATCCGACCTCAAGAACATCAGCATAAGCTCCAGCGAAGTATGTACGGGCCTTGGCCACAACAGCCTTGGGCATCACAGTGGCGGCATCATTAATATAGAATGCACTGGCAGCAGCACCCATCATCCAGGGGTCTACAGACAACACAGGACACAAGTCAAGCTGCAGGTGTGAGTGGGATGACGTGTCTAAAGGAAAACCCCTGTCATTATTATTCACTTACTGTGGTAGGCATCCAAGTAGAGAGACCTGCTGAAGCGGAGGCTCAGCCTGTCGAATTTGGGGCTCAGCATCCTCACTGCAACCGCACATGCTGTGGCACTGGAAGATAAATATCATCCACTTTTTCATTTCTTCTTTTTCAAAGCCAACAGAGAATAGATGAATCATCATTGTAGTAAATTCCTCTTACACTGATGCGTAATCAGGGGCGGTGTTCTTGGTCATGGCCTTCATGTAAGAGTAGACAAAGCTTGCAACCTGCAGATTGCTTTCCTTCAGGACTGCGTCAGCGAGGGAAGTCACCAGACCCATGGGGAGTCTGGTCTCAAACAGTACAAGAGCAGCAGCCATGCGGATCTCAGCATTGAGAGCCTTGTCCATGAACAACGCAACAGCCGCATTCTGGATCTAAAGACCAGAGGTGAATGGTTAGAACCAAACCAGCAGAAACTACGTTAAAGCACAACTGTCAGGGATTGTGAGAAATTCCTACCAGCTTGGGCTCCTTCTTTGCGATGTTCCTCAGGGCAAAGATGGCCTCGATGTGAAGATTCATGGGCAGGGCTGCAGCACCAGTGGATAATCCAGGCAGTATTTTCATGATGGGTTTAAGACTGGCAGGATGGCCAGCATTACCAAGAACTTTGATAGCAATAATAGCTTCGTCAAAGTCACGCCTGGCAACAGACTGGATCAGCAGTTCGTGTATGGGCTGTAAAAGGTAGAGAAAAGGTAAGATGGGATTGGAAGGGTTTTCATTCTTTTTAACGTAGCTCACAAATTGAACAAAAGACACATACCTTCACTAAGTCAGCTGGGCATGCTGGCATTTCAGCGCAGTATTTGTTAACCATTGTGCCGAAGCCCAACATAACAACTTCACGAAGAACAGCGTTGGCCTGGATTTTGTGGTGGGAAATCATGGACTGTGGAGTGATGAAAAGAAATGATTGTTGAGGTTTCTTCATTTCCAAATCATCATAAAAACAAACAAACACAAAATCTACTTGACAGATTAACCTACCTTCAACAACCTGATAGTCTCCAGGTCAGCTGTCACCATGTGGACGGAGCCAATTAGAGCCTGAGCAGCTTCAACGGCACTGATGTCGTCGCTGTGGAACTTCTCCTCTATGAACCTCAGAGCCACATGAGTTCCAATGGCAGGTACAGCATTCAGGAGCCAATGCCTGCAAAACACAAACATACATTCATAATTTATCTCTGACCCTTTTGGACATTTTCTTTGCTGTTCAAGAAGCAGTTTTCATGATCCATAGATAGAAACTATTGGCCTGGTTCCAGCCCCTGAATCCCAGCTCACTTTTCAGGGTCTGTTGTCGGTTGCTCAAGTGGTAATCAGCTTGGCATTTTCACTGAACCAATCATTGTCTTTTAGGCAGGACTTTAAAAAATATGCTGACAAAATCCATGTGACCATAGCGTGCAACAGAAAGCAGACTGAAAGTTCAGACTGAATTATGAAGTAAAAGGAAATAGAATTCCAGGATTAAATGAAATTATAATCAACTGACCTGTAAGCTGGCTTGGCCTTGTACTGAGCCCAGAGGGCCTCGATCCTTTCGATGCTGGCCATGCGCAGGAGCTGGATGAGCTCAACAAACTTGAGAGGAGCATCTTCATGGACCTTGACCACATTGTAGGTCACCAAGTGGTTCAGCACTTCAACGATCTGTCAAGACAGGCGATTTGACCAAGGTTATGTTATGATGAGCTCAACGCATTGCAAGGGAAGCATTGTTGTGTTGGTTGGGTGTGGTTTTGTTTGCCGGCTCAGCACCTGTGCCTCTGTGTTGGTGATTCTCAGGAGCTGAATTGGAGTCTGGAGAAGCTCACTGGCAAACTCATACTGCAGAGATCCACGGGGAATATAAGCTGCAGAAATTGGGGCAACTGGACTCATTGAGATACCAGCATAGGACAAGATTTGCCTGTGGAAAAGAACACAACAACATAAATCTCTGTTCTTGTGGTACAGACGTAACACAAGTTTGAATATCAAATCTACCTTGTGTTTTACATATCTCAGATACATACTTGGCCTCCATCTGGGCAGCTCCATTCATGATGTTGAAGGGGGAGAACTGGACGAGTTCAGTGGAGGTTGCCTCTAAGATCAGAGCACCAGTGGCTGCTGGCTTCATGATGTAATTTAATGCAACGGCTCCCTTCATGGCCTTACCTTGCTGTTGAGACAAGACACAAGACAATCGTGACACCCATGTGGCTGAGAAATGTTTTGCGCATGCCAGTAGTAAGGTGCAAAGGTTCAAAGAAAAACGACAGCTTCACAAACATACAGCTTCACACTGAGCACATTTCTCTGCGTAGGCCAAGCCGATATCCTTGAGGATTCTCTCCTGGCAGTGATCCAGGTCCTTGGTCTTGGTCAAATGAATACGTTCAGTCTTTACATCCTCACTGATCACATAGTTGGTCCTGCACACGCCCTGAGCCCCAGCCTAAAGATCACAAACAAATGACAACATTGTGGCACTGACATACTCAGGTAATTAGTGGGTGAAGTCATCAAATAAATAATAATAAAAAAATGTCCAATACACTAAACAATCTCCAACCTCTTGCAGTTCGTAGACATTCTGTGTTTTCTTGATGTTCAGCTGAAGGAGGTTCAAGATTCCTCTGAAGATATTCAACACTGTGGTAGAGACACCAGCAGGTGCGAACACCTTACCCACCACCCCATTAGTATACTGGAACTTGATTGGCATCAGTAGCTGAGCTGCCAGGGCTGTGGTCAGCTTAGTTGCTGGAAAAAAGGGGTCGTTGGGCCAGATGCCACTGTACTCAAAGAGCTTTGGGTCGACAAGCTGCAAGGACAAGTGGAAACATTAATAACTTGCATTTAACATTCACACATTTCTATAGATACATATTATTATTATTATTATTATTATTATTATTATTATTATTATTATTATTATTATTATTATTATTATTATTATTATTAATATTATTATTATTATTATTATTATTATTAATTCATATATCTATTAATCATGTCCTTAGTATGGTACTATGGGATATAGTGCTAGTATATATTAACAATGCAAAATGATTTACCTTGAGTAAGAAGGTGTCAGGAGCCTCGGCACTGATGAGAATCTTGCTGCTCAGTTTGACTCCAGCCCTGGCCAGGCCAGCTTCAGGCAGACCTCCCATGAGAATTGCCTCATAGTTGTACATGTAGGTCTTTCCTAAAGCAAACTCTGGGGCTGGAAGCAGGGATAACATGGTCATCGGTAGATTGTTTGTCAAGCTTTGTTGGTAGACAACAATTGGTTGTTATTTATTTGTGGAAAACAAATCATGTAGTTATTTATACATGTTTTTTTTACATGTTTTCACATCCAACAAGGTATTCCCCATACACTTATCACTGTTATGCCTATATTGGACCTGACCTCCAGTCCTGTTTTCTTCAGCTTAGAGATATTGCAAAAATCAGATGTATCCTGTCTTCTACAACAAAACAAAACTTCTACTTCTAAAAACACATTCTCCTAAAAGCCTTTCTGTAGGTCTCCATCCCTGTCGTATATTTTGGTTTGTTTTAGTTTAGTCTGTCTCTCACTGTGCTGTGTTTTATTGTTGCATTATATTGTTCATTTTTTAATATTGTTTTTGTACATTTGGTTTTTACCTCAATTGCTTATTATCTTTTATATATAAGTTACATGTGTGTTTTAAAAAGGTGCTTACTTATAGTATACTTGCAGATATAAAAGTAATAAATAATAGCATGAACTATGTAATGTTGCAATTGCATGTGTGATATGACTCATTCACTTACCATAGTTGAGTTCAGCGCCAGCTGCAAAATACAAAAAGATTGTGAGCAAAATCCAAAGAGGTACAAGGACATAGGTGCCAGCATATGTAAAATATGCAGAATGGGATAGGACATGATTACGACAAAACATTATTTCAACCCCAGCTATAATTATTACAAAAACCAAGAGTTCTAGTAAGCATACTAAAGTATACTAAACCCCTAACACCATAAAATCATATGATTCCAAAAATGAAGTGGACTCACGCTGCTTTAGCATGATTTACAGTGTCAACTGAACAACCTATTCGAAAACAATTCTATTGTGTCGAACATTATTGTTTCTGTTCAAAATTCAGCAAAATTAAATCTTAATGTCATGATTATATTCTGGCGCTCTGAAAAATGTACTTAAAATGCACCAACCCAATTATAAAATGCATCAACTCAATTACTAATTATGTTATAGTAATTTTGGACAACTTACCCACAAGAGCCACACTCAGGGCTAGGACAAGTACATTCATGATTGATTGAATGTGAATCCTGTCTTTGGGACAGGTCTCTTTTAAAGGCAATGTTTTTGGCTGCATTTCAAAAAGATACACGTAATACTGGTCTTTATTTGCTCAATGCTAGGTTGCCCTAATGAATGACATTACAGATGTCAGTACAAAGGTTAAGTTAACCTGACTCTTTCCCACAGTCCAAATCCTTGTTTAATATGGACTGCACTTCCTCTTTATTAAAGTGCCAATCTAGAAGATTTTCATTTAGTTCTCTTTGGTAACACCTATGGCAATAAATAATTGCAGGTCGTAAAATACTATCACAATACTGCAACTGCATGGGTTTTCATCAGGTTTCTGCTGAAAATAACATACCCAAACTGAATAGACTATATCTTGACTAATAAACTATTGCAATTGCACCATACAGCCACCAGAGCCACCTGCAGAGACCAGTTACACATGCATGCATCACCAGTTTGCCGTGTGCATAAACAGAACTTTCCGGTTTCGCAATTTGCTTAAAAATAAAATATCTTAAATGAAGGATCTGATATGCAGCACAACATAAATGATATGGTATCATACTAGAGTGCAAGGGGCATCTAATTGAAACATGTTATGTAAATATATATGCAAATTGGATACAAAAGAGTTACAATAGGCATTATGATGAAGGCATTTCAAGTTCAACTTTATTTGTCCATAGCTGCCAACAACTGTAGTATCTAGTAGCTGCCAAAAGTATAATAATAATAATAATAATAATAATAATATGTATAATAAATGCATAGTTAAATGCTAATTAATGCATAATAAAGTATTATCTTAAAGCAACACAAAAAGCTTAGTTGTTAATAAGTGCATAGTTAACTGCTAATAAATGCATAATAAGGTATGTATTAATCTTAATAAAGCACGAAAAAAAGCTTAGTAAAGGCTTAACAATGACATAGTAGGTAAGTTAGTTAAACTCCAAAAAAGCTTAGTTGTTAATCAGTGCATAGTTAACTGCTAATATATGCATAATAAAGTATGTATTAATCTTAATAAAGTTTTTTTTTTAAACTTAGTAAAGGTTTAACAGTGACATAATAGGTAAGTTAGTCAACTAAACATAATAATGTTAATAAGCATATTATAAGGGCCTTATTACCTATTAACTAATGCTTATTACGGGCACTATTACCTAATTAATAATGCTTATTACAAGGACCTCTATATAAAGCATTACCAAAAATACATATATAGGTAAACATTTGCGGTAAGGTCACAGTGTTTATCTTCGGTAGTCAGCCACTAGCAACACTTCCACTAGTGCAGAAGGGCCAGAATTTTTCTCTGCAGACACTGTAAGGGCCAGATGCGCGTGATCGTATGTGACCTACGACTGACGGGCGGGCGGGGGGGGGGGGGGGGGTGCGCGGGTACGTAACCCACCCCGGACCGA
>JAOPJI010065940.1:0-11219 GCA_027122695.1 Merluccius productus | reverse complement strand
CAGACTGTACATCATATTTAATTATTTTATATTGTACAAAAACTGTAGAAAAAAATGTATGAAGTGATAAAACAACCCTTTGTTTATTTTAAGCTCTTTTATCCTCAAAAGAATTTTTTTATTGAAAAATCAATAAATACACTTTTTCAATTAGAGTTGATTATATTTATTGTTCACATTTTTTCTTTCTGTGATATGTAATAATAAATATTGGTTTATTTATTTTGCAGCCAAAAAATGTTTATTTATATATAAAAGATTCCACAGAAATTTTTTGACGCTACATAGCCTTAGGCAGAATCTATTAAATAGTCAAAGACTCATATAAACAGGCGAGTTAACCCAAGTAACAATTAAACTAAAATTTTATCATTTAAGTTTTTATCTTTGTTTGAACTAATAATTTTTTTTCCATAAAAATATCTGAAAGAATCGATTAAACTCATTAGATTATACAATTACCTATTATTATTAGAGAAACAAGTTTTTTTGTTTATTAATCCTACGACCGGTGTATATCGAGAAGAAAGACCGTTACACAAAACCTATTCTCGCACCCCCAGTAAGGAACCCCTGGTCTGTACACACCAGTACGCATATGCAAACCCTGTTCTCATTGTTTAAGCGTTTTTAGTGTGTGAAAATTATATTTGTGAAAAGAACTCTTAACAACGTACTTAATTTGCCACATATAAATTTTACAGCCCTTTTACTTTAGATATGTGAAGCATTTAATTTGGGGGTTTGGATTAAAATGGAGATTACCCTTGTTTTTCATGATTCTCGCCCACAAATTCCATTATTTTTCCCCTAAATTATAAGTTTTAACTAAATTCTTCGTTAAGATTGCTGCAGCTGGCGTACATACCGAATATGACAATAATACAACAACTACATATCTACTTAACTGTAGTCGTCATCAATATAGTTGTAATGGCCTTCTAGAATATTCTGAATGAGTACAGTAATATTTAATGGCCCTTCATAATATTAATAGCCTTCCTATTAGAATCGCCCAGATATTCTAACATTCCCATATTTACACTTCTTTGATCACTAACATTTGATCAGTGAGCATATTTTGTGAATTTAGATCACAAAGAAGCATTCGTTCATGGAATGTCTTCAAAAATAGCACTACTTTGGCAGTGTATAGGGCACTTTTCGTCCTGCAAAATGCTGTCAAAAATAAAAGATAACGAAAATCTAGTTTTTGAACTGAGTGTTCATTAGAGTGAAAATCACTGACACAAGATTATATTAAAGTGTACAAGTTGACCAATCAGTATAACGAGTTTGACATAGGGCAGTAGACAAGATCGTAGTTGCATTTGTGACGTCAAACATGTAGTAATCAGATATTTTAATGTGTTCCATATAGTTGTTAATATAGCATTGAATTTATGTATGTGTTAAGCTTGTAAAATAAATATGAACGCTACGAGACAAGACTGAACTGTAACTTCGCTCTTATGTGTATTATTGTTCGGCAGAAAATCCAACAGGAACAAAAGCGTCAATGAATGTGATTGGCCAGTTATTTCAAATTGAAGTTGATAAAGTCAACTAGTTTTAATTTGATGTATACTCTGTAACTGACGTTTTCACGTGGAAGCTTTTACAACATTAAAATATTTCCACTTGATTGTTAACAGTCGTTCTTATTAAAACATAAATCGCCCTTCTCACAAATATAGATAGATAATTGCGATAAAAATATAACTAAGGTCAATATAACAAGGGATACTGTATAACAACCCCTAAATTAATCTCACGAGCACACCGGAATTATGTTATATATGAACTTTGTATAATTTACTTAGGATAACTGAAGAATGGTCCAATCAAACAACGAACTACAACTGACGTCAACAAAAGCCAAGCTAACAGTCTCAGATCAACTTTGGCTCGTGTGTGGCCATGTACACATGGATTTGTGCAACGCTGTTATATTTACTTATTTTTTGTTTCATTTGTCGTATGTTGTTGGCTTGGGGAGTGTTCAAGTTGGGATGATCTTTTTTGTGGCTCAAATAATTGACGCTCTGATTATGTTATTGCTCAGTGATTTTTTGTTATTCACTTGTTTGAACATGCTAAATGGGTTTATTTAGAACATGAAATTAATGACGTTTTATCGAGTGCGTATGGAAAAAGAGTCTGTCACATTGGAGGGACGATAATTATGGTGGTTGTGATACCTTTGATTTTCATCCCTATGCCATTTAAACATACATATGTAACAAACAACAGCACCGACTGGGGATTATTTATCTACTATCTCACATTGACGGCGATCGGAAGTTTGGGCTATGCTTGCGTATACATGACCAATTTGATAGGGGTGACCATGCTCGATATTCACATTGACGAACGACGTATAATTGATCATTTAAAGTAATCGATATGGCTTGGTGTTTTGCGTTAACTTGCACAGATTTGGATCAAAAATGACTATAACGATGGTTGTATGCCTCATTTTCTATTTTCTCGGTCTTAACCGTACGTTGGACGAGACTCAACAGAATTATTCTACCAAAAATAGGGCATATGAGGTTAGCGATAGGATTTTCCTTACCCATTTTTATACATACATATATATATATATATACTAAAATAGATTACAGCATACATTATAACAGGGTTGGGAGCAATATGTACTTTGCTGTATCAATCAAACGTCAAAAAAATACCTACCGTAGTGGGGTCCACATACATGATGAGGTCGTCAACCAATGGCTTAGATACCGAGGCAAATTATGACGAGACAACACATTTTGAGGGTTCAGATATCTCCGCCGTGATTGTGAGAGGGCTAAGAGACAGTTGGAAAAATCCCGAATTTGAAAAGCTACGCTTGAAGGATTGGTTGAACATAGTCGAATTTTATCCGGTACTACAGTTTATGTGTTTACTTAGTTGTTATTATAATATGTACTTAACTATTCACACATGAATCAATATATAGATCGATATGCTAACTTGTAGGTTACACTGTGCTATGTGTTTGGAAAGTTGATGGTCAACATTACGCAAGTTTACTGCATGTTTTACTTGGTGTATTTTATCAATTTAAATCAGGTATTTGGATTATTTTGAACTTTCTACTTTTGCCGTTAGCAAACGTCAAACCTCCTTGTCGTTGCAGTCCACGTTGGAGGAGTGGCGTCCACTCCTCTCACTTACTTAAGCAATAAGTTTATTGGAAATAAAGTACCATTTGTGGTGTTCACTGTATACC
Organism: Merluccius productus; assembly: GCA_027122695.1. Classification (NCBI taxonomy): domain Eukaryota; kingdom Metazoa; phylum Chordata; class Actinopteri; order Gadiformes; family Merlucciidae; genus Merluccius; species Merluccius productus. The sequence goes on along the minus strand of JAOPJI010065940.1, from coordinate 7,978 downwards.
TCACGTCAAACTAGGGAACTATGTTGTGTGGACTTACTCTAGCCTTCATTGTTAGGTGACTTTACCACTTTATCATCACTAAACAACAACATTGTTTAGTGCATGCTATGGTATACTTGATATCGATCAGGCAGACCTAAACAGCGTTCTTGCCGAACAACTGGTGATGTCTGTGTTTCTTGGAACAGCCAATATATTTTTGACGCTTTCAGCCCACGACCTTACTACAAATATGTCGAAAAAAGATGTATCCAAGATTGTGTTATTTTAGTTGTTTCAAAGGTTTGGACTGTAGGAAAATATCGTCACAGTGTTGTCCTTTATCGCTTTCACGGAAAAAGTGTCGACCGGATTGGCCGTTTTGTTGCTCCAGATATTTCTGCCAAAATGCAACTCAGCGACAAACGTAACCAACTATTGTTTCGAAATGAATAATTCTATTCTGCAGAACACGCCATGTCTCGTGAAACTAAAAGCCTACTACAAATATATAATGTTTGGGTTTCCAGCTGGCTGCTCATTAATTATTTTGCTACTGTTGTGTGCTTTAATCAGAAAACAAGTGTAGCTAGAGTCGTCGCTTAGTCTTGGTAGCTTTTAGTTTTCGCACTATCTTTCTTCGTGTTTTTTTCATATTTATTTTGGTGTTAACTACCCATGTGAAAAATTGAACCATGTATCAAATATTTATTTCGACAACAACTTTATTTATTAAATAGAAACGCAGTGTAAATTTTTTTAATAATTTCCGGCGAGAAAACATTAATTTCTCAAGTCTATCACTTTAACAGAATTAACTGCACACCAAACCATGCATTCTCTACATATACCTTAGTTCTTTACAAGAAACTAACACAGCTAATTAATTAGGAAATAATAATAACATTTTCGAATCCGGAAATTAAACTAAAATGGATGGAAAGGTATTCAGACCAGATTTTGAATGATTGGCTGTAACAAAAGAAATTGTATCAAAATTGACTATACTTTGAAATATAGCATAGAGTCAAGTAAATTCTTATTTAATATCTTCACGCTGAAATAGTTAAACCGCGTAGTAGCAGTTAATGATAAACTAACTCATTTTATTGTTCTCTATATTATTACTACATTTTCACTTCTTTAATTGATATTTGAATTGCCAAAAATGAAGAAATAGTGGCAGAATTTTCGATCACTACTTTTCATTAAAAATTTTCAAATTAATAAATTTTCGATTATATTTGGTGTAATATGGGTGACTATGTAAAATGAACACAAATGTGATTTTTGTATTAGGACAACATTTGTAAGTTGTTTAGATGAAATATGTTGTTTTCATTCGTGCTATTAAAACAACAACCAATGAAAAATTATTGACTTCTACACTGTTTCAATCCCCTATTTGGAGGCTTGCAAAAATAAATAATCCATAGTAAAAGAATGATATGTGATGTTGGAACAAAACAAACACATGGTTCATTATTGTCAATCGACGAATTTTTGGTGTCTGACGCTACACATAACAACTAACTAGATTCTCTGATCTTGCTGTGTATCGTGGTCAACTCTCGTAAAAAATTTTCCTTGTCCTTATTTTCTATACATGTGATAGCATTAGCCCACAACCTAGTTCACGTAAAATGGCAAGTAAGTAATGTTTCATACGTCCGTGAAGAGTATTCTTCCTTGTAGGGGGTTTGTGATTTCATCACGCAGCAGTTAAATCGTTTAGATTTTCGGTCGTAATAGTGTGCCTAGGTGAATTTGAAATTGAGTTAAAAGCTCAACTTTCTATATCTTTACATCAAATTCAGTATTGGTGGAGTAGCAAAAGTGTTTGCATTGAGGATCAACAATGACCTCCTTTGTGTTTGTGTCGTGCGAAGGTTCACTTTTGCTTCAATAGTAGCTTATATAACAGTGTTAGTTATTGAAGTTTACCTCAGAGTGCAATTAAAAAATGGTTTGGCGTTGACAGTGCACTCCAACTTTTCCTGAAAGATTGCTTTAGTGGTTGAGTTAAATGTTGTGTTAGTGATGTGACTAACAGATGTGAGTTGGTAGCGACTGCTCAAAATGTTATCATAGGATATTAAGTTGTATAAAAATCTGATTAGGATGTAAATAATAAGGAGTGGAATTTTAATCAAATTCATGATGAAATTTCCACTGTGCGATGCAATAATACCTAGAAATAAATTTAACTAGATCAAACTATAGTGAGTGTACTTCCAAAGTTGTGAGTACTAAGCCAGTTATGAGCAGAATCGGTTTTATAGCCTGGTGCATCGTCTTCGATAGCACAGCACTCAAGACTATCAAAGAACGCTATTTTACTGTCGTCACTTTCATTCGGGGTTTCGGCCAAGCAGATGAGTGACGACACATTGCTGCACATGGAGTATACTGAGATTCCCTTCGTTAATTCTACATATACGCACTTTTCTTTGTATCTTTAAGTAAGTTCAACAATGTTGACAATCTGCAATTTGAAAAATACACCAAACTTAGACCATTGGCTGAAAATTTTAGCGTGTCTTCCGGATTCCACAATGTAAAAACCCCATCACAAAGCACATTAACATTTAGTTGCTCGTTGTCTTGCACCGTCATGGAAAAAACAAGGTTGGTTTCAAAATCAAATTGGTATCGATTGTTCGTGGCATGTAGCACAATCCCTAATTAAAACAATATCAATATATTCAAGAGAACAATCTGCAAAAGTAGAGTTACGCAAGGGGTTCAAACTGACGCATTTTGTGCTGACAAAAACCTTGAAATCGGGAATAGTAGAGTCATTGAAAAAACACGAAAAATATTCATTAGGAATGGGCATCAATGGAATGCCAACATGGAGAGATTTCTAAAGCCATGATTACAGCGACATTAGTTGACTAAATCATTACGTTTGATACGAGTTCTTGGAGACAGCGACAGAGATAAACGGTGAAATAGTGGATGTGATTTTTTTCGTCTCCACTGTTAATGATTCTACAATAAAGTTATAGCAAATGTGGAAAAACCATTAACACATAAGGTAAGTATATTTAGCAAAAATTCTTTTTTAAAAATACGATATTTTAGCGAAATTAAGTGACATCGCACAACTAAATTACTTGAAGAGGTAGGACGGCTGCGAAAAAATACACGAAATAACTTCGGTCAGTGGCTTGGGTCTAATAGCGTCAAGAGGTATATCGTTCTGCATTAAAAGAATTAAACTAGTTAAATGACATCAATACAAGGCTCAAATGCACGTTCGACGACAACAATGGCAAAATCAGTGTAGCGATGGTGCAGTACGAAGTTTCACTCATTGCAGTATAAAAATATAACGGGTCCACATTGTAAAAGTTTTCTTTCAAAATTATAACCTAGTTCGATATGTATTAGAGTACCACTCGAGTAGTTGTCAAGGAAATCCACGAACTAAATCAACAAGATAACCATGCCAATGCACGCAACGATACATACGTCCGTTCTGTGCATTACATTAACGAATTTGTGAAAAATGTCCTATCGTGGAGATACAATAAATGCCGGAGTATAGTATTCTTACATCGATTTGCCCAGTTAAGACTTTATGTTGCTAAAATCAGTGATCGTTCGTTATATTGATAGCAATAAGTTTAAGTTATTGGTCAAAATTCAAATAATTGCACCAACCAGGTTAAAGTAAGGGAAAATCATAGAGATCTGAATAATCGAATCGACATACATTGAGTAGATTCAATATTTGAATTGAACTATCGTCCTTTGAATCCTCGAATGATAGCACCGTGTCATGGTGCAGAGTGGAGATGCTCTTTGAGATGATTTTTAGTTGTCTTAATTTGTTGGCGATTAGATCTGTACTGTTATGTGCTTCATCTATATACATATATATGTATACAAGAATAGTTAAATATAAAGTACAACTAATTATATTTGAACGCGACGATATTAAATTAAATGAATCAGTTAGTAGAGACCTATCGACTCTTGACTTTCAGGTGATACGATGTCAGAGTTAAAGGTGGCCCCTGCTTTTTGACCCGAAGCTAAATCAAGACTCTTCGAAGTCAACGAATAGACTCTAGGCTGGTTCTTCTTGCGTCGCAGCATATTTTTTAACTTGCCAATGCTAAACGTTCTTCTGTGATATTCACTGGGAGTGGGATTTAACGTCAGGCTGTGGCGTGTTGCGTAGCTCTCTCTACCAGACGTTGTCGGTGACAAGCTTCGCTCTAACTGAAATAGGTATTTTCTGTCTATATAAAGTACCCGCAAGAGGTAAATTTTGTTCGTGTTGATAAAAAAGTGTGGTGATCGCAATTTGCCAGTCGTTGCAAATATCCACAGTTATCGCGCGAAACTTGTATTTTCGGCTGGTATTTGACGTTTTAAAGGAGAAAATAAGTGGGGTTTTCTTGCCAGTCTGCATTTTTACATCCTACACATTGAGTTTTAACAAACCAATTGAAGTAAATATCGCGTTAAGGTGGTTTTGGGTAAAAATAAATGTTGCCAACTTTGGTATATTTGCATGCACAAATGACATCACGCATAAATATTACTCACTCACCTTCAAGATAATATCCTTCTCAGTGTTATTAATATCAGCTGCACCTTTTCTTTGAATAGAAGCCTAGCACGACTCAAGATAGCAACGAACAAACCGTTTACTTTATCGTACGAAAGAACGTAAATGGCACGCCTTGACTCAAGACAAACCCATTTGGGTCTCCAGTGCTTGAGTTTCATGCACCACTTCTCAAGTGGACCTTCTTTTATCACAATTCTTCCTGGATACGCTTGCTGCATCGGTTCAACGTGAGAATCCTCGACTAGTTTGAACGGTCAATAGGATAATCCACCAAATTCTAAATTTTGGGGATTAAGATCTAAAATTTCTACTTCTACGGCGGCAACCTCAACTGGACAAAGTAGCACAATTCAACTAGTTTAAGTGTTGCTGTTTCCATGCCAGCTCTTTAACTTGTAACAATCCTACCATAATAAAACGTTAAACACCCCTCTATCACTTTAAGTACGGCTTATCGGATAAGTCGAAACACCTTAATCGCATATTTATTGAAGAATTCAGATCGTTCTCATTATCACACTTAAAAATATGTAGTCGGTTCTTTGATGATAACCAGCATATTATTTTTATAAATGACTAATTTGTAGGATCATTAAGATTTGGTTGAGAACAAACCACGAGCTCCATGTAAGTCGGTGACGTCATTACTTTCAAATATTCAATTTTTGATCATAACCTTCATCAACTTGTATTAATTTTCGTGGGTGGTTAGAATGCTCATTAAAATTCACCAACTTGATGTCGCTCACTCATTCAACATCACTTAGTTGTGAATTGACATCATGGGGCTCGTTTGATCGTACACATGCGAACGAATCCCACCTTGCAGAAGTGAGGACAGTTGCGATCTACAATTTAAGCAAATACTTTTGTTCTTTAACATTACGAAACAGCTAATTGAATTGTACAACAATAAACGACATTGAAGGAAAATGCGCCAACAAATAACAATGTACAACATACAGCTGTGAGACATACTAATACTGCTAGGACAAATAACAATTATTTGCTTTCTTTCTTAACACCATCCTCGCCTTCTTCTTCCTCAGTGAAACCAGGAGCCAAGTAGAATCTACGATGAAGCATTAGTATATTGTGAAAATGGTGGTGATGGGTCACTTCAAGAAACTTTTGGGCTCAATGTTGTACTCAATGCAAATGGGAAGTTCGTTCTGTATCAACAATCTCACATTACTGCTTAAACCGTGAGACTAAACAGATCATCAGCAAACGTGACCGTCGAAGTAGATGTCACCTTGGCAAAAAGATGGAGGAACCTAACTGAAAACGTCTGTCTGACTGAAGCACTGTGCTCGATCTTGAAATTTTCAGAGGGGTTGTCTTGGTCGTATATTAAACTGATATCGCCGCAGATGGCACTGTCTTTGGCGGTGAAATTGACGCAACCCTTCGATGTCGAGATGATCACTACACAACCACAGTCAGCCAGGTTTAACACCTACAACAGATGGCTACTTGACTCGCTAAATTGACTGACGTCTTTGACGATATCAGCAAATTTTTGTGATTGCATGGTTACCACGGTTTCACTTTGAAGTTGCTAAAATTGTTTAATACAATAACCATCGAGGTAGTGAACAGATCAAGTTACGGGGATCGAAAGTGTTTCCATTTCGATGTTCATCAGTTTGGATGAGAATGTGGAAACTTTGTCGCCCTCTATTGTTGTATGTAAAGTTTGACTGACACACACCAAATGCGTGTAGAAGTACCTTTGGAAACAAAAACAAAAGTGAGAGTGTCTCCGTCGTCCTGACAATTCAGCGAGATGGAATCTGTGGCCGTGGCGCATCGCAAAATTTTGTGCATACTAAGCAATGTGAGTTGACTAGTCAGAGTGCACAGATTACTCAGCAATGTTCACACCAATAACCAAATTTCTGTCGCAACGGTAATCAGAAAAGAGCTCGGACGACAACTCCATTGATATCAAACTGACGTGACTTGTGTCCATAGCTTGCACTGAGATTCCGGTGGATTTGCACTCGAAATTGGCCTCGTTCACCACTTCTTTGATAGACTCAACGATCTTCTTCAGCACATTCCCGTCAGCTATCTTTGCTTCGAACATCCTCTCTCTCTACCGATGCACTGTCGTCAAGTCAAGATTAGCGGAAATCACTCAACGTTACGAATGATAATTCTGGGGGGTTTTATTTGTTTAATATGCAGCATAACGCCTTAAAGTTACTTTTATATTGTTTGTAAAAATTAATTTCTTACATTTAAGTTTCCGTGTCAATTAATTTTTTTTAATTAGAGTTCATAAATACAAAAAACGCTCTATGAAATTAATGCGGTAATTGATAGGGCTATTAAGTAAATACGATAACTAATCTGCGCAAATACGAATTAATCGATAATCTTTGTTTTCACTTGACCACTGATTGTAATAATTACGCCTGGTCCAACTGAGTGCTCTTAATTTGTATGCAACGGGAGCAATTATGCCAAATGAAGTTATCACGTGTTGCTTGGCGAATCCAGATTCGTGTTGCTTAGCAACGAGCGCGAAAATTAATGCGATTAAAGCAACAATTCTTGTCTTAAATTGTGCGAAATTGTAGATTTTAGCCTATAATAATTAATCTTGGAGTTACTGTGGCATGCTGATTAGCAAACTTATTTAATTGGATTTATCTAATACATCATTACAAATTAAACATATTCTAACGTTGAAATTTAAGAACGAATTAAATTAATTAAAATGTTGCAATTTAATACCGAACTAAATGTATTCAAATGTTAATATTTTATTAAGAATTAAAATAATTCAAATGTTAATATTTTATTACGAATTAAAGGTATTCTAAGGTTGAAATTTAAGAACTAATTAAAAATATTCTAACGTTCAAATATTATTACGAATAAAAATAATTCAAATGTTAAAATTTTACTACGAATTAAATGTATTCAAATGTAGAAAATCATGATTTTTTAGATGCAATTATCCTATAAATTTTATTCACTTTTCATTTCATATTTTAGTGGCGAGACCAGTAAATATTCGTAAAAATTTACTTCCGTGTAAATACACAACAAATTATACATGTTACCTCTGCGCAATTTTGTGTTAGAATGTGATCATTCTAGTATAACTTTCAACTTTGTACGTAATGGTAAGGTTTGACTTTCGAAAAAAGTTAAAAATAAAAAGACTGTAAGCTTTCGTGTGCAACGTGAATAAAGGATATTTACTAAATGAATTTTAGTTGTTAATTAACAATGTAAAATTGACAGTTACACTTGAAAGACTACAACATTAAACAAGCAAATGATATCTAATCTATATATAACTAGCACGAAATCACTTGCGTTGCCCAGTTACAATCAATTTTTCAATTAGTCGGTTGATTTTAAAAATGAAAGCAGTAACTTATTCAATAGCGC
>JAOPJI010065917.1:0-44364 GCA_027122695.1 Merluccius productus | reverse complement strand
TAAGTAAAAAAATTTTAATTTGGTATATATGGTGGTAATTTGAATATTAAAATATTGTGATCAGTAAAATTTTGTACTTAAGTAAAAAAATTTTAATTTGGTATATATGGTAATTTGAATATTAAAATATTGGATCAGTTTGAGCTGCGCATGTGAATTATCAAATGGGTTGACTTGTGAAAGTTAACAATAGTCGTGAAACGAGCGCAAAAATCTTCACTTTGAAGTGCACCACAATTCTAATGTTGAATCAAGTAACAATGCACAGAGGCAAATTAAAATCAAAGCAAGACTTCCCAGTTGAACATAACCTAGCAATAGAGAATAGAGAACACCAACTGAATATACTAGTGTAGTTTCAAAGGGCGTCTATTTGAGAGGTGTCAAATTAACTCTTTGTTTTTGGGAAGATTTTCTCTCGAAAAAAATCAAAAAAAGTTCGTATATTTTAATAGATGATCAATGGTCAACTTCACCAGTCACACGATTAACCGGTGTGTAATGATGATTCTTATGGCGGTGACGCTTAAGGCTCAACTCTACGGAATAAACGCTGCTGAAACCTCCGCCGATTTGGATAAACTTCTAGAGAGCAGCATTGAAAATATTCTGACTCAAAAGTTCGGTCTCACGAATAGCCAAATAAAAAAATCTACCGTCGACAATACCAACTCGAGCCAAAGATCAAACAATACCACGTCCTTGATGGAAATGGTTAAAAATATAATGAAGGATAGTGGATCTATCAATAACACTGCTGCCTCCACCACCACCACCAACAACAACAACCAAACTAGTGATCCAAACGATAGAATATCTATGGAGAAACAAATAATGTCAATTTTGCAAAGCAACTCAGAACCCAGTAGTGGTGCAACGCGTATAACCTTCATTAGGGTTGCTCTTAAAATTTACTTGAGATTAGATGATAAGGATGACACTGAAGGATTGCAAAATGTTCTATCGGATTTCATCAAATCTTCACTGAGTATTAAATCCTCTTTGGTGGAGTTGGTTGAGGTTGTTTAGCGAACAAGATTGATGAAGCAAGAAAACAAATATTGAAAACCATTTTTGATACGCTGGGTGACTTACTGTTGTTGTTACTTTTCGTGTACTAACGTGTCTGCTAGATGAGAGTATTTCACAAAATAACACCACCAACACCAGCAAAAGTATACTGAACAATTATATTGAAGTGATGCTTGTTAGAAAATAATAAAAAATGCGTGGACATCTACAAAGAATGCAAAGATTTGAAAAGGAACGGCGTTTGTAAAACATCTCGGGATTTGATGATGAAAAATTGTAAAAATACTTGTGGATTCTGTCATAAAAGTACATTTGACGACATTTCAACGATACATGCTATATAATATGAAGGAGGGAATATAAAAAAACCCAAACCTAAAAAAATTAAGAAACCTCCCACGAAAAGTACACCACTATGTTGCCGTTATCTCTATTGAAAATTGTAGAGAAAGTGGTGAAAAAACAACCACCAAAAAAGAAACTAACTCCAAAACAAAAGTTGCAGAAAAAATACAAGTGTCCGCTACACTGTAAAAGGTACGTACAGCTGGGTTGATCCAATTGAGTGATTTTAGACATTGCACGAGTGACTGTCCTAAGCACTGTTGTAAATCTGATGACAATCGGCCAACAAAACCTACAGCTAAACGATGCGGGCCTCTTTGTCCCAGTGTATGGTTATTTCGCCCTAAAGTGTATACACGTGTTTTACGTTAGTCTTGTGCACCTGATTGTTCCACACAGTGTTGCTACCACACACCAAATGCAATGAACACTAACAACTTTCCAAGTCCAAGTGCTTTTATTTTTTGGACAATTCTTTACATTGCCAAGACTTATACAATAAACAAAATAACAACAACGAGCTGACCAATATTCAGACGGGCGTCTGCTTGAATGATCTCAATTGCCCTTCGTTATGTTACCCAGAGTGTGACCCCAAATGTTGCCACCCTGAAAGTGATGCGGTTAACTTGCTGAAAGAGTCCTTTTTCAACAACATGAACAATGCCAATTTTGAACAGCGAAACGAAATAGTAAGCGACATTCAGCCACAAGAACTACCTCCTATACCACCACCTCCTACACAAGCTCTTCAAACGTGCCCTTCCTTCTGCTCTGACAGTGCCTGTGATAAAACGTGCCCCAGTTACTGTTGCGGTGAAAACGAGATAATCTTGGATACCACCAAAAAACGTAATATTTTTGTACGTACAAGTTTATTCAGGCATACTTTGTAGCAGTTGACGTCAACGACATTGATGATGGCCACTTTTTGAGCAATTCGAACGAAATGGTTCTGTCGAATTGTCCCAAAGATTGTATGTACAGCTGCACAGACGCTTGCTTTAGAAATAAATGTTGTGACAAAAAATAGTTTTTATAGCGATCGAATTTTGATTAAACTGAATATTTATTAGAACACCGAGTTTTTATGTTGGAAACGCATCTTATAAGCTAGTTGATGCCATTTTACCAATTTTTTCAAATACACACAAAAGTTGGAGCTAATCTCAACTCTAATTTTCGAAATTCCTGTCACTTTTAGCAAAATAATTTCCATATAAAATCAAAAACACCACTGAAATAGCGTGTAGTGTGTTCCAAAGCACGTACATAGCTAGGAGCGTCGTCTTAAATTTGATCGTCGATTTTTACAATCTGGTTAACTTATTGCGCGCGCTCTTTTGTTTCTACATGCAGAATTCTCTAGATATCGCACAACTATTTTATTTTAAGAGAACAAATTCGACTGCCTTAACAATGTGGTAATGTTTTCGCAATTTAATATATACGATCAGTTGAGTTTTCTGCCTACACAACAACACATATTAAATTGGCCTTTTTCAATAACACTAGATTAATATTTTGCACTATATACTCTTCGTAAAGCAAAATATTGCATAAAAAAGAACCAAATCTATGAAAATTGCATACTTCACGCAAGCGCAATAAACTAAAGTGAATAAACTGAGCATATTGTTCAGACATTGCATTTTTTGCACCACCGATGCGTATTTCAACTTTATTGACAAATATAACACTTGACCAAACATGTCTAGGTCACTTGCAGGAATTTTGATGGTTGCAATCAAATATTAAAAAGCATTAATATCAGTTTCTCGCACTCTAAACGTTTGTGTCGTCTTTAAGCGCATAGATTTCATTTAAATTTTTATGAGAGATTTCCATAATCAAACGCCCAATATTTGATCCAACTGTAAACATTCTAATAAACTGAATTAAAATATTTGGTAGCGCGCAAAAATGCTCTTTTTGAAAGAAGCTAATTGATCAATGACATTTATATAATAGTTTGACGTAGAAATAAATTTCATAAAGAATTATGCAATCAATTAATAATTTATTTGCCACCAAAACATAGATCAACACTCAAAGGTATAAATCTTGAAGTAGATCATTAGAGTTTAATTAGATTGATTGATCATCGGCTCGATTTTAAATTTTAGACTTAACAATGAATATAAGAGAAAAATTCTTGTTTTAGAAACTAAAAATTCATATTAGTACTGCAAAATATGGGCTACAATGAGCAAAATATCCATCGAGCAATTGGCCATTACCACGAATACACACTTACATATGAACATATTTAATTCATTGGAATATATATTAATTAGATCAATGCTATTAGTTACAGAGTTCAATATTATAACTATAGAACAAACTAACTTTTCCTAAATAAGGAAAAACAGCTGTTTTATACTATAATCGGATTAGCGGCCTTTAATCGGATTATATTTTTGAAAATCAACCAAAAACTAATGTATTTAAACGTAGATATAAACATTAATTTAATTTAACAATTTTATCTAGGCATAAATTATATTAGTAGTGTTGTAAAGGGAACGTATGAGAAACAACTGTCGGACATGCGTATTTACTTGAAATACCGTAACTTTAACAGACCAACTCGAGTAAACTAAATGATTATAATTTTGAGTAGAAAATAGCTGGAAGGTCGAACTCCAGTGCAGCTCATTCATGAATGCGAACAAAAATCAACCACTCTCATAAATTCGCCAAACAAAATTTACAAACTATAAATATGTATAAAAAAGTTAGTAACGAGGTCAGGAATGTCATTTATCTAAGCAGTGACCTTATTATTTGTAGTACACGTTATGAGCGAGTTGGATGGCATTGGGGTGATTTCCTGGCAACCAATAGGCGGCTGGATGAAATCTTTCGTCGTAAGGAATATTAGGGAGAAAATTGTTATGTGTTGGAATTATATGGCTGTTTGGATTGACTCCACATTCTTTTTGTTGAATATCTGGTCCGGGATTGATAAGGGTGGTGTCATCGTAAGGATTAACCACAAAGTTATTGAAATATTGAATTGAATTCATTGAATTATTCGGATTTTCCGTGACCACGATGGAAGCACCACTACTAATGAAGTTGGTCAAATCGCCATTTGAAGGCCTGTTGATGGTTGATTGGGATGCGTTGTTAGGAAACGTCAGCGGCTGAAAGAGTTTGTTGCTGTTGCATGGAGTGACTGTAGATGGACTGTTGCTTTCCACACATAGATTGTAGTCTCCACGCAACTCAGCGGGCGCAAAGGTTTTTATGTCTCTGAATTGAGTGTTGAGCGGCGTTTGTTGTGTAGTGGTGTTGAGGTAGTTATTGACTGGAAACGAGTAGTAGGAAGGATGCTGGTTTAATATGGACATATTATCATCAATGGGAATCGGCTGAACCTGCGTATTTTGAGTAGGCATACAAGAGGTATGCTGATAACAGCCATGGGGGTTGGCTATTTGCAATGGTTGATAAGTCGTGTTGGAGCTCGCACAGCTGTTAATAATGGAGTAATTGCTTAATAGCCCTGGTGTTTCATTCATAGGTATACGTTGGGTGTTATCGGCTCGACACTGTTGAATAGCTTGCCGAAATGTATTGTTACTCATGCACCTAATGTCACTGGGTATTTTGAGTTGGTATGAAACAACTTTGAAAATGAAGGGATGGAACATGAGGTCGTATGGATTGGCTCGTTTTTCAGGGTCATAGTTGAGCATGGAAAATATGAAATTTTCAAATGAATCATCCGTTCCCAATCCACCTCTGAAAAGCAAACCATTGGTAATAGGGTTGTAACCAGGGATGGTGGTCTTGTTTCGGATGAGATAGTTTTTGAGTGACTTTGAGAATGGCCCAAGAAAATTAATAGAACTATCAGAGGCGAAGTTGTACGCGCCACTGTTCACATCCCAAGTGAAGAATCTATGGGCTTTTTTCGAGTTGACAATCATCTCAACAGGTGGATAGCCGAAGTAGTGCACAATATGGGCCATTTGTTCGACTTCATTGCGGCCGCAGAAAAGTGGTTCACACGTGGACATTTCAGCCAGAAGACACCCCAAACTCCAAATGTCGATCGGTTTGGAGTAGCTGAGTTCCAAAATCACTTCGGGCGCACGGTAGAAGCGGCTTTGAATGTAGCTGTAGATTTGGCCGCCAACTTTACAAGAACTTCCAAAGTCAACCAGTTTTACAAATCCTTCGCAGTCATTCGAAATCATGATGTTCTCGGGCTTGAGATCGCAATGAATGATATCGTGATCATACAACAAAGTCAACGAATACAGCAGTTTCAATGCGATGATCTTGATGGTGCTTATATCAAGTCCTTTGCCGTGGGTCGCTTGTAACAGTTCGTAAAGGTTTATGTTCAACAGTTCGAACACCAGACACCGGTGATTGTTCCACATGAACTCGTCAAGCAGACACACCACATGGCTTTGCTTGTAGTCGTACATGTTGAGTTCCTGAAGGATGGATTTCTCGATCAGCGATTGGTTCATCGATACGTTGTTGTCGGACATGATTACTTTGATTGCGACGTACCGTTGTTGCACCAAGTCGAAGCTTCGAAAAACCTATTGGACCGAAAATTTGGAGTTAAACGTTAAATTAGCGCAAAGTTGAGTTACCTTTCCAAAAGATCCTTTCCCCAAAACCGTCACGAGACGATAACGCGAATTCAGAATGACATCGTTGCTTGATGGCAAATTTTTAATGACTTCAGTTGGTTCCCCTATGTTGTTGCCAACAATTACGTTATTGGTGGGAAACGTGGTTGGCTCAACCACCTGCGGCTGGGCCATAGGATAGAAATTGGAAGGGTGGAAAGCGTTATTGGCGTTGAATTTGATATTGGCGTTGTTATGTCTGTTAGCATGAGTTAGCATCGCATTAACATCAGTGGGATTTTGATCAGCATTGTGAGCAATATTGAACGATTCATAAGCGAAGGTGTTGCTCTTAGTGGGTACCTGACTTTTCCATTCAAACGCATGCTGCAACGGAATATTAGGGTACAGCGACATTAGCAATGGGGGTTGTGGTGGCAAAACATTATCCGAGTTGTAGGCATTTCGAACTCCAGTAACATTTTTATAGACATCGTGATACGATGGTGCATAGACAAGTGTACTGGTGTCTATTTGTTTGTTCAGTGAATTCGAACTCCCCAAGTTATTGATTTTCAAGGTGTTTGTCAATTTTCGCTTTACACCGACTGCTTTTTTGTTTGTGTATGATGACTTGGAAGCACGCACACAACCGGCGTTTAAATTTCCATGCAACTTTATAGTGTTACTAACCGACGAGTTTTTGCTGCCAACATTTCCTTTTAGATTGTTCTCGATATTATTATTATTATTATTGACTAAAAAAGGGTCGAAAATGGAAAGGTCATTGTTTCTCTGTTGGTTACTACTATTGTTATTGGTGCTAGTGGTAAACACCTAAAACGCCACTCAAATTGGCGATAAATAAACAAACTACATTTTTTTTTGACTGTGCTTGGGGAGCATAACTTAGAAGCCCATTGACTGCATAGGAACCGCCCGTCGTATTAGACGTCGATTTTTTCATGTCACTCATTAGGAAGTATTTTTTATAATGCAGAGGACCTTGCATTTTTTTCTCCTCAGTGATCATTCTTCTATACAGTCATTATCACAATCGCACATGAGTGTAAAAAATCAAATTAACCTGTAGAAGTCATTCGTGTGAAATAAATAGTAAGTAAAACTAATTTTATTATCTAATTGCAAAGATTGTTCAACTGACTCAATCTCACGCAAGCTGGTTATCTAAGGTTGGTGATTCATATGGGCAGGGTTAAAAAACTTTCGATTATACCGATATTTTAATCAAACAATAATAAATGCATAATAGTTTTATGTTTAGTAATCTAACATTCAAAATGAAATTAATCCCAATCAATTGGTATTCAAGCAACAGTAACTTCGTTTGAATATATAGTCAACTCTATTGATATTTCCCACACGATGTGGCGTCATTAAAATAACACGAGACGTCGAACCGAGTCTATTCTTATGCGTGATTAGTGTATGATACTGAAAGAAATAATACTTCAGTTTAAATTGGGTTTTATACACCATGCGATTCCCCGGAAAGGGGGCTTAAAATGAATGGTCTCTGTTAAACTATGAATACACATTCATATAGTTTATCAACACCCGATTAAACGATGTCATGCATATACATAAACTAGAGCTAAAATGACCCATTCATTTAAACTGTAAATAATATGACTAAGTTTCATTGATTATTTTGTTAATAATATACTAGATACATATAAAAATATTGACTAGTCGTTTAAATGTAGGTTTGCAACATTGCGTACAGTTTAGTTAACAATTACTTGATCAATTTATGTCAGCTGATGTTTAAATAAAAGACCATGGGTTGTATTCAAACCCATTGGAAATTCTACACGTAAATTATTTTTCCTATTACCCTCAATCGTATTAAAATGTACACAACTATGCTAAAAAGCATCTGGTTTTTATAGAAAGATTGTTTAGATTGTAAAATAAATGAATTACCTGTGCACACCGTTGATAATATTTTTGGGGATGTTTTACTCAACCTATAATCTTATCAATATTAAAAAGCAACACCTATAAAAATAGCATTAATGAATCAGAGCTATTATAAACATATTAAACTATTCGTGTATCAATTGGATAGAATGCTGATATACAAGTGGATGACAACAATTTTTTACAGTCGATAAATGCAGTGGGAATATTTCAGTTGGGCAGGAAGAGTACGCATTAATTTGAAAAAGCACGAACGAAAATCCACCAACATTTCTCCATTTGTTCACAATAACGCTTAGCAGCAGTTGTTAAGCGACTTTAATAATTACTGTTATCTGACTGGAACTAAGGTTGATTGAAAATTAAAATACTAATTGGCATACAACGACATTCAACAATGACTAATACGATTATAACGATTATGGAATTAGAATGGAAGATTGACCTATTTTACCACTGTTGCTGCACACAACAACTGGTAGTTTGGGTGTTTTTACGGGACATTGACTTTTGTTTAGATCCCTACCATCACAATCGATTTGAGCTCCATCTGAGTAGACGCATACCAAAATACCAACCATTACCATTTTAATATTATTAACTAGGCGAGTACAATGAACACCCTAACATTGTAAGGCTGGTAGGAAAGCTTCTCCCACACATTGCACTACTGTGTGTGAATGAGGTTCCTAGTTTATGGGGAATTGTTACAAACACAGATTAAAATCAATACATTCGAATATGTTTACATCGTGTGCATTCTCAAACAACAATAACTAATTGAAAGTTTCAGTGTAAACATACACTATTACTGTTTCCATTTGCAGGGCTTCTTAACAACTAATTTACTCGTGTTATTTTGAGAATCGTTAATATTTGATTGGCCGAATTAAACCCAAAACAGGTGCCACGGTCATCTCCGCTAAATCCACCCATTGGTTTTAATATTTTTTGTAATGACGTTGGCGTTCCAAGTGTATACCACACGTGTGGAATTTAAATGAAGAATTATTTTTTTCCACAAAGTTAACTGATTCGTTCAATGGATTAAATGTCGTTCCCGAGTGAGACGTATAGTGCTACGTCCTAATCTTGTTCGCAAAAGGTGTGGTTCACTCCAACTAACACTTAGAGCTTAATCTCGCACTTTTAATGTAGGCTTGTTGTGGAACATATTTTAAGCTACATAAACAACTGAATTCACTTCATTATGATAATACTATGATTATTGTGGATTCAAGATAACATTAGTCATACTACAGTAAAATAACTAGAAACCTGAGTGGACCCAAAGATTAATTTACGCATTATTTAAAGAACCGAAACAATAGTAATTAAATCAAAACCTGCAACTGACGATCATTCAAGCTAATAACTATGTTAATCTAAGGACAATAGTGTTTCCTTGGCAATGCGGAAATACGCAGTTAGCGACGATGAGCCCATAACAAAATGTTAATAAAACCGTGACAACTTCGTCATATTCAATTAAGAAAGCGCGCCAGTCGATTAAAATAATTGGATAACTGCTTCTTAAAAAGGTAAGATAAAAAGGTATTCATCTGATGGATCTGAGAACAATAAGTTAACTAAATAAAATAAATTTGAAAGTCCAAACTAGGTAGAATATCACTCACTTTTGAACTAGTTTAATTGCACTAAATTGGATACGTGCAACTTATAAATAGAAATAATTATCGTATTAATTACAAAAGTTAATAAAACCGTGACAACTTCGTCATATTCAATTAAGAAAGCGCGCCAGTCGATTAAAATAATTGGATAACCGCCTCTTCAAAAGGTGAGATAAAAAGGTATTCATCTGATGGATCTGAGAACAATAAGTTTTAATTGTAAAATTAAACCAACACGTGAGCACTAGTTAAAGTATTAACTTTTTTAATCCAAGAACAAATGTTTTTGTCAAGCAAGTAAACTTCCAAGCGAAGAATACACTTGGTAGTATTTCGACACAGCTAAAAAGATATATTACTGAATACGCTAAGGCGAGAGCGAACAAATTCAAAAAACTTATTGCAAACTTTACAAATACCAAACAGCAGCACCACAATTTTTAAGTGGAATATTGAAGCGTACGAGATACAAAATTAAAGCATTATTTCTATTGATCTAAGGACAATGGTTACTAGCTTAAAATATTATATTTTAATTGGGAACAAGTTGACAAAAATAAGTAATTGAACAAAGCATTTAACTGGTCCGAATTGTAGAAATTTAAAAGTTTACAGTTGGTGGATGACACGTAGAAACAAATGTTCACTTAAACGAAGAAGAAAAATGAAGGTGTATTACCTTTGAACGTTTCTGGATAAGAATGAAGTTTTAGTTTTGTTCGCAGTTGAAAGGATAGCTTATGTAGAGTATATCCTACGTTGTGGACGCAATACCGATGGCAATGGATGGAATATATATCAGATAAGAGAATACGGTTGGACAATACCTAAAACAAATAGAACGTAGTAATACTACCAATTCAAATTCGGTGAATTCATTACAAATTTAATGTACTCTACCAATTAAACGTAGGTCATAACGACCAACACAAAAAGCCAATGGATAAAACAGAAAAATTACAACTTATTCCTGGAATATTCAAAGTGAAGGTTTGAATTACCCTACCGACAATATCGATTGTGGTGATAATCTAGGAGGCTGTTTCGTACTGACCTTTTTCTGCGATAAACAACAATAACAACAAATATGTTCAACCTCACCAACTTGTGTCTAATGTGACAATATTAGGAGGAATCGTCAGTAAACGATTTTATATGAGATAAGTTGGTATCAAATGGTTAATTCTTAAGTGGATAAACCTTTTCTAATGATGCAGAAGTAATGATTTAATAATTCATTGTGTTCTAAGCACAATTAAGCCTGTTTCCCTAATGCCTACTGTAAATAAACTCAATATGATCACATTAGCATTGATTAACGCGTAACCTCATTTAGAAACCCGATGAGAATTTTAACTATAAATAATCAAAGTAGAAACTATTATCTATAGTGCAAAATGTTTCAATAGGGTTGGTTGTGTTTGTTTACAATGATGAAAGCTCTTGTCGGTGGGTACAACAACCACAATCGCCAGTGGGATTATTTGATAACATTATAAAAGTGGGATCAAAGTTTACACCCAATCTCTCAAGTACTATCGCAACGCCATTGTCGCTACTTGTTCTATTCTACGACTAATCTATTTGGGGAAATAATGATAGCTCACGATTGGTAAATGCAGTGGGCTTATAGTGGCGATGCAATAGTTTTAAAATTGCAGCTTATTATTCCATTGACAATATTCGATGAGCAAATGGACGTCATTTTGAAAGAATTAAATTCACGCTCCAAGGCCTTCTCCTATTATCACAATCCATAATCATAATTCAATCGCCACATTAACACCATGTATTGTTCTGCAAATAATCCATTTAGTACACAATATCCTTGGTGCTCTGGTAATCGCCGAATTAAGTTTCACCCAGCTCATTGTATTGTTATTGTTTTAGTGTGTGTATCCATGACGATAAACCGCCACCCGTTGCGACGAGTAATCCCTCGTCACGACCATGAATTAGGCAATAATCCTCTGTTAATGGATTGTTGTTTCGCGTTGAAAGCACACAACAATCGACACTAGTTACTACTATCTGTGTGGAATGGACCACACGATCGTTGTTTGCATAATGTAGATGTTTTTTCAGTGATATATATGATAACGCACTCAACCAAGATGGATTATTGGATTCGTTTAGTATGACGTGAGTCGGGTTGTGGTGTTTTTGAATTTAATCCATAAATTGCCAAGCAACTCGCATTTATTCATCAGCGGTATTAAGCGGTTTTGTTAAATTACTTAGTTCACTAGTTGTTCGGAAGTTTACACTAACAAACGTCTACATGTAGTAGCAATCATGGAACCCACGAGCGATTAACACATGATTCACAAAAGCTATTAGATTGTTGGGTTCTCAGCGTATGTTTGTGTATAATGGGAGGACCATTAAACACCGCAGTGGTATCTGGTCGTTTCATAGTTGGTATTTTTATGAGTGGATTACGGCGTGTGATAATGAGCTTTTTGTCACGTGACCGAGTGGTTGTTCCGACACGTTTGAATGGGCCTCTTTTGCTCAGATGATCTCTATTTTTAGTCCCCATTAAAGTAGTAGCCAAATTAAAATGTTCATTTTCTATTTAAATTGTCTTAACATTTATTTATAACAGTAGAAGATATTGTTCAAAAAGAAAAGTTCTCGTGCATGTGTTTGATCGGCGTTTATTTTACACTAAAAACTAGCCCAATAGATAGGGTTTAAATATAAAATTTGGAATAATCGCCAGTTCGAGTTGCATTACCAATTGAGACCTAATTGGAGTGTCGTATTGCAACAACGCACTCAATACATAGTTTTCATACTTTACAGCTCATAATATCACTATCGACAAGGCTGGGGTGTTGTTTCTGGATCCAAAGCAGTTGAATAAGTTGGAGAAATTTGGCTTGATTTTTGTTAACTTTGATATTTTGTCGTTGCATCGTTTATTAACTTGAACTCTTAGCTTTCCGAAAACTATTTTATTTGAGTTACTTTTGGAGGACAGTGGTCAGCTAACCTTTTTAAATACCTTCCGATGGAGATATACTTCTTGGTGAGTTCAAGGGAAGTAAATAACGATAAACCGGTTTTTCTATTTTGACCACGCTCATTAAGTTTTATGCGCATTATAGCGTTTCAGTTATATCACTTGTGGTTATCAGTAGATGATACCAATTGGGTTAATTAATATCTTTTTATCGAATAAAAGGTTATAAATTAAATATCTTTTTATCGAATAAAAAGTTATATTCAACGAATACAACGATTATTAAATTTTATACTTGCATCGATACATTGAGATGAATAATTAAAGAGAATTATAAACGTTAAACTATTCTTACACAGCAATGGCCGAAGTAGACGAATGTTGCATACTCGACCACCAAAAACAGCGAAGTAATGCAAATCAAAACTACTATTTCACAAAAAAATATAAAAGAATACTTTAACGAATGTTTCTCCACGAATCTTCCTTGCCCAACGAAATTTAAGGGATCTCTTGCAAAAAATAGTACTGCGTTTACTAAGCAAGAAACAACAGTTGGTTGCTCGGATTTATTGTTAAAGGAGATAACTTTGTTAACGGGTTTAAAATAGTCGATCATGTTGCTAACAGCCATAACATCGATACGTATTGACTGTTAATTGCGTTTTTTCTTCAGTGTCCATTGATGTTGCATCCATAGTGTCAACACTAAGTTACCACATGGGTACGGAATCGCTTATTATGACCACTGTATCCTCAAGTTTACGGCCAATATAACTGTTTTAGCGGCTTTTATAGCAACAAGGCCATTCTTCAATTTGAAGCCTTATTGAGAACTTTAGCGGTTTCCAGGAAAAAGAATCAGTTCAATCTACACCTTCAGCCAACCTGCCTGATGCCACAATGCACCATACGATCGATTGTGCTCATTAAGTTGGCCACTATGTTGCTGAATGTAACCATTAGGTTTCCAAAGAAATTAAAATAGGCCAAACTTTTACACGAACATTGACCCGCCATAAAAGATCATGCGCGCACACAGTTAAAACATGTAGATATATAACGTCATATAGTAGAAAATATATTATTACAAACTTCTTAATTTAAAATTAAATGATAGGCGAGAAGTGACAAATCACCAAGAATGTGAATTTTATAGTAGATGCAAGATTTTGATACGAACCACTCAAAGTTGCTGAAAACTTCATTTATCACTAGGCAGTTTATGTTGAATACATGAGTAAGTTGTTGTATTATGGCGTGTAGTTGTAAACATCGATTTAGACAATTTGATTCAGTTGTTATGTGCGAATGTAGTCGGACACTTTTGAATTGATGCCAGTTATCGTGATACTTTGTAATAGTGGGTGAAACCGTCACTAATGTGTAGCTTAACTTCCAAAGTGGATTATGTCACTATCAGTTCAATTTTGACACTACCAAAAATTATATTTACACTACTTATTACTTAATAAATTGGAATTTGACACTTGGAAACAAAAGACGCTGATAGATCTGAATCATTTGAGTTTCAGTTCGAATCCCAAAAGACCAACTGAGATAGATTTCATTGACCATCGCAAAACAAAATCATTGATAACGTTGGGTAAGCTGGACAAAACAACTAATCCGTTATGAATAACACGACCGACGAGCTTGAGTATGAATATTGGTGGTTTCCCTTTGAAAACTATACCCGCTTGTAGACTGCACAGGGAAGACATTCAGTGTGTGACTATTAAGAAGAGCGACGATTCAGCTATCGGCTTGAGTATTGGCGGAGGGGCGCCCTACTGTCCTTGTATATACATCGCGAATGTTGCCAAGGGCAAACCTGCCTTTATAGAGGGGACCATTGAGCCTGGCGATGAAATATTGGCAATCAATTCCACAAGCGTTTTGGGGATGAGAAAAAGTGATGTGGCGCAACTAATTCGAAGATGTGGTGTAGGTTTTTGTTATTCCTCCACCAATCTATAATAATTTAAATGTGTACATTCAATAAAACACATCTATAGGACACTGTCCAGATAAAAATCTCAAAGCTACCAGATCACGTTGTTGAGAATTATTGCCCAATGATAGGTAACGCAGAGATATAAAATTGTTCTTCTGACTTGCATAAAAGTATACAAAAAATTCAAACATTGGGTCGTGGAAAACATCAGTGAAGATTCTGCCGATTTTTTAGGGATGAGTAGAGCGATCCTCTCGGGCGGTAATTGTGATATATAACTGCAAGTATTATACCAACACCACCATAGATAAACTGCAAGCAAAGATTGATCATCTCTACAAAACGACAAGATCCATCAAGTTATTTCAGCGCAACTACACGCTATACCTTAGTCACTTGGAGAGTTTGGTTTCCCTCCAAAAACGTACAAGTCGCGTCTCTCGATGATAATGACATTTATGTAGATTTTGCTGTATTGTATACCGAAATGAACTGTCACGATGCGATAGACGCAGCTAGGTCGGTTTATAAAATGCTAGCAGAGTCGCACTCCGTTCTCTTCAAACAAGGAGAAAGCCTTATCCAAAAGCTCCAACACCTACACAAATCTCTTACCACTTTTCTCACCAGCGTTGTGCCAGACACCAAGTTGAGTATTAAAAAATACCTGTCTGTAAAGTTTGAATATCTCTCCTACTGTCTACAAGTAATCAGTTGTCATGGGTTTCATGTGCACAGTGGATTGCAGGCGAAAGAGATGGAGGATGAGGACTGTTCATTCCAGGCCGACTTCGACAGCACCTTCAGAATGGAAAATGGGAACTTTGAGTACAGAGCGTTGCTGAAAAAGTGTTTGAAAACCAAACGAGTGTTCAATGAACAACGAACAAACATCCTTGCCAAGTTAGAGCTGCTGGACCACAAGTTTGGTAACCTTAATTTATTTGTATTAAGCACAACTAATGTTAACTTTGAATTCAGTTCAGGATTTCACGGCGTTCCTAAGGAACTGGAACGTTGAACTGGCCAAGTATTATCAGGATTCTACACAATTCATCAAAACCAGTTCTATTCCCATCAGCTACGATCCCACGGACTCCATTCCCTTCGCCACCGATTACTAAAATAGACGACCTTCTCGCACTTAATACTTGTATTAAATAACGGACTCACGTTTATGCATGGTCGACATTAGCTTCGAAGTCTATCCACGTTTTTGATTGTTTTATTTTGCAGCGCAGTAAATTAAATTACAAAACATAAAGATTGTATTTAAATGGTCTAATTTTCCAGTGTGTCTATTTCTCTAATAAAAATATTTAAAAACAATGATTTTAAAGGATCAATGTCCACGAATATATGAAAAGTTTCATAAATATATATAATGTTATTATTTACAAGTTTAATTTAAAAAAGTGGACTTAAATACAGTCAGTTACTGGTTTTACGCACTTTTTTTATATTTATAAAAATCGGAGTTTCATGTTTAAAATAGATAAAGTATATCTTTATTAGTTTTAAAACACTCATTTTTACGTAAAAATAATTTTAGAAGTATATAAAGAATCGAAAAAATAATCACGTGATTGACCGGTTTTTCGCAATTTTTTCTGAGTTTCCTTGATTTTTTATTATTTTTGACGTATACTAAATGGCAAGAAAACATAACACCGAAAAAAGAACATTAATACAAATATATGAGATCATAACATTTTATGATGATACAAAAGTCAAGGAAAGAAAGACTGCAACAATAAAACAGTTCGGCGTTTCAACCATCTCTACTTTAAATGGCATTCTGAAAAACAAAACGCAAATTTCTTGCAAAGCGGCTCTAATTTAGATTGTATATTTAAAGCTATTTTTCCACTTTCATAAATATGATCAATCTTCGAATTAGCTAAATTGGAAGAAAATAAACAAAATATATCACAAAGGTTTACACAAACAAAAATAACAAAATATGTTATGCAGAAATAAAAAAATTATTAATCATTTTTTTGACAAAACGTGTATTACCGATTTATTTATTAAAACATTTTTTTTATTCTGTGCGCGCGCGGCAAAAAAAGGTACGTAAAGTTGGACGTGATCAATTTCACGCACTTTTTTCATGGTCCCAAAGGGATTACGTAAAACTGGTCACTGACTGTATAATTTTCAGCGGTTTTGTATACTCTATCAATACAAAAGGAAGTATGACCACCGAAATCTCACCTAGAAATAAACACATCCATAGTTATTTGACCACCTCAGCAAAAATTTCACTTCACGCATTGAAAAATATTTGTCATAAAAATATTACGCGACAACAACACAAATGTTACACTTAATTGGATGAAAAAGTTAAATTTGAACACGCAATCATCGTATTCACACGTGGTTCTTCGTTTCAGCTTGAACGCGCCTTTTGCTGCTATTTTATCCAGAATATAAATCTTTCAACGACCACATATAATCGGACACGCACAGAAAAATTCAATGTTGCTATTTACTCGCGTGTGGAGACACTTTGGTCCATCTTCGAGAGTCAAGTGTATTCGAATGAATTCAAAGCTTGTTGAAAACAAGACTTTGTTGCCAGGTGACAAAACTAAAATCGACGAAATCTAATAAATATAATCTAATAAATATAGTATAATTGAAATAATTAATGGGCAATAATAAAGTCAATATCAGTAAAGCAACTGATCATTTATTTTAGACGACGTCGTCGACAAGGATAACAGAAAAAAACTGCGATCAAAGTTTTCGTCAAAAGAGAAGGACTTCTTTGACGATTCCTTCTACCACGAACAGCTGTCTCGATTGAACATCATCAAACAGACAGACAATGTCGCTGACAGCTACATGAATGAACCCGTCGTGGATGAGAATGAAGACGTGCTTCAAAGGTAATCCATGCGGAATAGAGATTGATTCGATTGATGCCCAGACATTCGATTACTCCAGAGGAGTTGAATATACTGGCCAGTTATATTTACATTGATGACAATGGCAAGATCCGCATTGATAAAAAAAAGGTGTGTGTTCTTAGTTGCACACCTGTAATGTGTTGGTAGTTGGATGAGAGTAACGAGGAGAACAACGTGGATATAATACTCAAGTTCATGTGTGTCTACTTGGCCAATTTCGTTCCTGTAATAGCATACACCTACTACGATAACGTTCAAGATGTATTGAAAACATTACATGTAGGACAAAGATGACTATGAGCGATCTTTGATGAACCTGATTTTGTCTTCAACTAGTGCCAAGTAATTATAAAACAAGCTTTTATGAGATGTATTGTTGTAATTGAAAAATTTCATCGATAACTGATAATCATCATCCAATAGAGACGTTGATCGAAATTTGAAGGAGGAAATCAATTGGAAAAAAGCCCGGCAACTCTTGCATCAAAAATCAGACACTGGAGTTGACGATGTCGAACTCAAAACAAACAATGAGTACACCTATAGTTGGTCATTCACGTATTAAATTCACCCAGAGATATCATAGCCGCAATGGGCGAAGACCTAAAACTATCATCAAAGGCCACCTCAGTGCTTTTCGAGGATTTCCAACGAAGGTCCTTGCACCTATTGAATTTTATTGCACTCCTTTTGAAGATGTCAGTTTCCCATAATCTATGCGGGTGGTATGATGCATAAAAACCACGTTTGTGTTGGATTGGTTTTCCCAGAGCACACTGACAAGTAAATGCGCCAAGTTATTTCTGTTCACTCTGGTGGTTAGTGACGAATACTTCACATTGCCATTTCCAAACATGGAATCCTCCCAGTGCTATTTGTTTGCATTCAACGAGGCTATCAAACGCGCCATTCACAATAATTGGGAGTCGGTTCAGATAAGTTGTGATTCAGAAACTTCCCTCAAAAGTACATTCAACACTGCACGTTGTTGTAACTAATCGCACACGTACAACCACATCTAGTTGCGTATGATTTGGCCACGTTAAATAAGCAAGATTTTTTCAAAAAACATTCCAACTATTCGCAACGCTTTCAAGATCTCCTTCAAGAGTTTCGAGAAAACTCGCTCAAACTAAACGTCAATTGGGTAATTGCTACACACTTTGCGAGAATAACCTATTCGATACAACTCAAATAGGCACTGTACAATAGGAATTGCTCGTTTGCTCACCAACTAAACTCCAAACTACGCGAACTCCGCTCATCTACGGCCAACTAAATTCAATCGTTAGTTTCTATGATGTTTGTGAGAATGTATTGTGTATGCGCATAAAAACTCAAATTATTGTAAACATTGCCTAATGAAAACACGTGAGTCGGTCATCAATGAACACTACTAGCATTGGACGCGATTTGGGGCCAAATATCGGAACATTCCTTAGCGACGGGGCCAGTGATGGCAGAACCCTTCAATTCACCTTTGACTCCAACGAGCACTCCGGCGTTATCTTCAAAGTAGATACATTGACCGTCCTTTCTACGGAAGAACTTGCGTTGTCTGATGATGACAAATGAGGTGACTTTCTTACGTAGATCAGGCTTTCCCTTCTTGACCGAGCCAACAACCATATCTCCGACGCACGAACTGGGGAGACGATTCAAGGTTCCGTGGATACCTTTAACGGCGATGATGAGAAAGTTTTTTGCGCCAGTGTTATCAGCACAGTTAACTCGAGCTCCCACGGGCAGACCCAAGGTTACTCTGAATTTGGATCCAGCTTTGCTTCCGCCTAATTAACTTCAATACGTGCCAACTACAGCAGAAATGTACTTCTTTTATTCGCACCACCCATAGACTTCTACAAAACACGAGGTTAACTTCGTTTTTCTTCGTGTGTTGTTTTAAGATACTTGCAGTGTTCGTTGTTCACATCAATGGTGCCTATCAGAATCCAATTGAATTATACTTATATCGATTTTATGTGAAATTAAAGTGAAGTTAGCTAAAAATCAAGCATTTCAACCCCATCGGCAAGAGTCGCACAAAGTCGTACGCAGACACATGAGATCTCATTGAAATCCCTGCATTTCTTAATTTTTCCACCAAGTGCTCTTTCAGGACGAACATTTTCGCGATTGTCCTCTTTTAGCACCCACTAATTTATATGGGGTCAAATATTTATAACAATATTCTGTTGAAGTCGGTGACCAACTCATATGATGACCAAAAATAAATTCTGTTATATTCGAGTATGGCATAGTTAACTTCTTCAACGTGGGTGTCGACGATCGGTTGTATATTCAACAGTTCAAGTGTTCTTTTTGTACACAGCCTCTTGTTTTATTTTTGAATGTTGAACCTACTGATTATTTATGAATCAGGTAGATATCTTGTTCGTGAACAACGTTAGCATTACACCAGTTGTCTGCGGATTATCAGGTATACGAGTACTTTGCACTATGGTCATCGCTGTTTGAAAGTTCAATAAATTCACACTTCAAGTTTTACGCGCTTTTGCGCAAGCGCGGAGAATTCACCGCAGGAATTTTTGAATAATTTCCCCTGTGAGTTAGTTCAAACGAATCCCACTTGAAGATAATTTCAAAATTCACAATGCACAGGAGAGCGAATAACAAAACTTTAAAATGCTACCACGCATGAAGAGACGTTGCTACGCAACTAAAGTAAACGTTTTCAGCAAGTATTTTTTCGACTTAACTATGCCGAATTATTCAAATCAACTCAGCCCAAAAACCACACATTCACAAAGTTGAGCCAATCCACTGTACAGACGTATTGAACCAAAAGAAGAAAATGTGCCAAGTGCCATAGAGATCTTGATTGGTAAGACATTATTTAGTTACTACGCGTACGTGCTAAACACGGTCGACATTTATGAACTGGTCAGCGGTTAAAGTATTAAATCGTTGTGAAAAATTTAAAGTTGTATCAAGTTAGCACTTATTAATCTTGTAGCAACAATTTGTACGTTACTATCTCACTGCATCAACTTAATTCATTCAACGTGGTGGTTAAGCATACTTTTTTAGATGAAAATAATTGGGCGTGTTGTGCGTGCGCACATTGCAAACAGCACAACTAGAGTTAATCCTCGTTATGCGCAAACGTCTGTATTTGACTTTTATCGCAGAGATTGAGTAAATGCCGTCTGTAATTGACGTTTATCGCAGAGATTGAGTAAATGCCGTCTGTAATGACGTTTATCGCAAAGATTGAGTAAATGCCAATATTTCTAGAAATAGACACCTAGATGCGCACATTACACCCATCACCAAGTGACACCTAATTACCGAATAGTTTGAATGCAAATATCAAATTAGTTAATAGCACATGCCAAGATACAGCAAATTCACGCCCGTAAACCTAGCAACGACGAGTGAGCCACCCCAGGCGTTACATCATGGGGTGGTTACACACCGAAACAATGCACGCCTTTAGTAGTGTGCTAAAAGTATGCTGATTTATCCCCAACCTACCCATTATTAACTATGCACGTTGGCAAATGTGTGTATTGATTGAACGCAACTTCACACGATTATTGAAAGCGGCTAAACTCTTTGTATCAGCCCGACTCGCTTGAAATAAATGAATAGCAAAACCAATGCGCAAGCGCATTAATTTTACGTCAAGCATTCTTGATCCCTGTTCAAAATCTCATTCTCAGTCATTCGAGCTGAATAGTCACCAACACAGAGCTCATTTGGTAACACCAACGAAAAGTACATTCAGTGCAGTTTTATTGTGATTTTCATTGTACCACTGGTTTAGCCGATTAGCCTAATTGGTCTTTGAATTTGTTATTTTTTGAAACTCCTTCAATTTCGGCGATCACTCCATACACCATTGGAGAGTTGTTCGAAGTACATCATCACCTGGATTGTATCGATTGGGTCTGAGCTAATATTTAGATTGATTGAATTGCTTTTTGTTCGATAAAATGGACCAAGTAGGTTACTTTTAGTTGCAGTTACATTAGTGTTGTTGTGTAGCCGTGTGTAGAGAATGCAGCAGCATTTAGCGTAAACACATGCAACTTCGGTCCAATGCTGGTGGACAATAGTGAAGGCAAACCACTGCCTAAAAAGTTCAAATACGTTGACCAGAATCTCATTCGTCCTTCTATGTATACACTAAAAATTGCGAATTCAACCAGCTAATGTGTGTGTGTGTGTACATAGAAAAAAGCAGTTCCGCTCAAAACACCTTTTGCTGTCCTGTGTCTGCCAATACAGACGTATGCATGTGTACACCATCGCCATCTCAACAATAACTTCGCATACTAGATAAATATGTGGAGAAGGCGAACGGAAACGTCGTTCGAGAGGCCTGCAATGACGAATGTTTGAATCGCCAAATCTACATCGAATGTGTGAATTGTGAATGGGGCAACCATTGTACAAATAGGAATTTTGCAAAGGTATTTTTAAATGCGCACAAGTTAACACCCTAATGACACACATCCTTATCTGTGAATATTCACATTTAGGTGTATATTGGAGTTGGTTAACATTGTGACATTTGATAGGGATGCATGTACAGTTTGTTGCTGTTCTCAGCCGGCGCCAAAGGCTGGGGAGTTAAATCGCTAGACTTTATCAAAAAGTAATGGCCCAACTACCGAACATACTAATAGTTCACTTAATTGTTAGAGGGTCGTTCGTCATCGAATACAACGGCGAAATCATCACTCAGGACGAGTTCCAAGAGCGTTCCATCAAATACGAAAACAGCAATACCATTCACTTCTACACCATGGCGTTGGCCGAGAACTACGTACACACCTATGGGTATTCAACGAAAAGTCACCACCTCTAAACACTTAGGTGATTGACGCCACCAACAAGGGTAACATTGCGAGGTTCATCAACCACAGTTGTGACCCTAACCTCACGACTCAACTGGTATGTTCAACTATCTTTAAGTAACTTGTGAAAACATCGAGTTGTGCACAGTAGTAGTAGTAGTAGTAGTAACAATTATATGCGGAAAATACTTCAACTTGCAACACTCCTATTCTAGTGGTCAGTTGACGGTTACCATCGAATGGGATTTTTCGCAATCAAAGACATCACACCGGACACTGAACTGTGCTTCGACTACAACTTCATTCGCTACAAGTACCCTAGGTAACAAATAGCTCCTGAACTGTTCTAGCTCTAAACCTCAACAATGTTTCTGCAACTCGAAAAATTGCACAGGTCAAATTGGCAGGTCTATAATGTCAACCGTCATCACAGATGGTCGTCCCGCCTCTCCACGCGCGTTTCTGGAAAACGCCACTTGTCAAAAGATATCGATAAAATCGACCTCTGTGAAAACACCCAAAGCAACGTCAAAAATTGCCGCCAAAACCCCGCCTCATCTGCTCATCAACAATACCACCAACATTGTTAAAACAACCAATTTAAACAACAAAGTTAGCGAAGGAACTGGCGTCGAAAATAAAACTGAGCATCTCACTGATCACTCTGTCGATAAACGAGAGCCAGTAGTAAAACCCAAATCGCTTCCCGTAGAAAAAGTGAAGACCACGTTAAAACCAACGTCGATTTACTTTTGTAGGCACCAGATGATTTGTTGGAACACATAACAAAATACGTCAAAGACACGCACATGCAGAGCGACACGTCGGTTCAGAAGTTTTTGCACTTTGTCATTCGATCGAAATCACCCGCGCAAAAAGTGCATCTGCTCAACTGTCTACTGGATCACCACACTGAGAGGAGTTTGGCGGAATTCCTTCGTTACAAGTTGCTGGTGCTTCTGTGGTCGTGGACGACCGACGATGAGGCGTTTGACGCGACCAAGGATGTTGGGGGTGTGTTGTGTTACCGCGACAAGGTGATTTTTTGAATGAGACAATCGGCATTTGCCTGAACTAATTTTGTGCACACATTAATAACCCTTTGCGCGCAACTAAATGAAAAAATATGAGTTCACTTGTAATAACCATTTTTTGCCTTTAAGTCAAGTGTACCTGGTGGTGAGGGGCTGTAAAGAATTGAGCAATTTGATTGTTGTGTGTATGCGCACTCATATAAGTGTAGTTTAATTTAAAATTCGTTCTGTTGATTGTGATAATCAACCCGAATACACGTGCGCCACAAAATGCTAGCTGCGGAACGCTCGTTTACACCTATTGGTATTTCGCGTTACCTAACCGAGTTAGAATACTCCAAGTGACAAAGCTCATCTACTATCTACTATATATATAAAAGAGGAGTGTCCGTGTGTCTGTCTGTACACACCAGTACGCATGTGCAAACTCTGTTCTCATTATTTAGGCATTTTTAGTGTGTGTACATTATACGCGTAAAACGAAATACTAACAACGTACTTAATGGGCTACGTAGAAATTTTACAGCACTTATAGGTTTAGAGATATGCAGCAATTAAAGTCGGGATTAAAATGGAGATTAACCTAATTTTTTATGATTCTCGCCCAAAAACTCCATTATTTTCCAACTGAACTATGTGTTTTAACTTAATTTCTATATTAAAACTGTTTTGAATGAATTGTTCGTTGTGTATTATATGTTTTGAAACGTTTTGAATATATTTAGGCGCTATTGAATAAGTTTCTGCTTCCATTTTTAAAATCAACCGACTAATAAAACAATTAATTTAATTGTAACTGTGCAACGCCAGTGATTTCGCGCTAGTAATTACATATTTTATCGAGTAGGCGTGTGTAACCTCTCGTAGGTCACAACCTTGTTTACGCACCCAATATAATGTTCTCTATGACACGACCAATTTATTTTTAAAATTTCCCTGCAACATAAACTTCGGCACTATACTTCAAGTGGCGCACAAATAACACCAACAGAACGAGCTCAAAATTAAGTGCGTACGCAATTTACCACACACCCAGACTTTTGAATTGCGTGTCGAAGGTTCACCCAATAGCAACTATAAGAACGGCGCATGACCATATACAAAATCGTATCTCATTTCAAACGTGCAATAACAACTGAGAGCTAATCTCACCGACCCAAAACACAAAGAAACGCAACTACAACAACGAATCCAAATATTCGAATATAGTTTAAATTCATTTTATAATGACTAATTGTCTTCAATTTCGTTCTGGATCTCAGTCTCTGTGATTTCCTCGACCTGGAGCTGGGGTTCTGTGACAGGCTCTTCCACTGACGAACGTTGTACCTCGACCCTTGCGTTCTAAACAAAACAATAAGCACAACTTTAGTCGCGCAACGTTAGAAGTGATTACACGCTCGTGCTGCTCCTGCAGTTGCTCGAATTTCTGCATGTACATATCGTGGGATAGGTTGAGCATATCCTGAGCAGTGGCTACAACCACCGCGTTCGAAAGTTTGTTAGATCTTGCAGCCACGTCGCCATAGCACTCGTTTGGAAGAAGCTTCAAGTCGGTGGGATTTTTAGTGAACTTTAACAGTATAAATCACAACTAGTAAAAACACAACTACAAGATTGAGAATATTTTTGAACTCGTCGTATTTGTCGAACAATGGAAGATGAGCCAGCACATACAAACCAAGACGGCCTCTCGAGAAAGCCACAACCAACCTTCTCAAATCCCTAAGATAACCAATCGACTTGGTCCTTGTCATCGACACAATAACGTAATCGTTCTGTTGTCCCTGGTATCGATCAACAGTTGTGATTTTGAGAGGTGAGCCGAGAAGAGGATTTTTGGAGCAGCGTTTCTCAATGATATCTCTGATGAGGTGTTTTTGGCCGTTGTACATCGCAAGAATAGTGATTTTCTCGGCCGGGTAGCCAATTAATCTCATGTAGATGTACAGGGACACGGCAAATTCAGCTTCGGATTGGTTTTGATAGTAGAAAGGAATTGGCTCCGATTCAGTGACCAATTCCAAGGTTTTGGAAGTTTTGCGTTTTTTCAACGCGTTCACATTGACATCAGAAGGTTGCTGACCGTCAGTGTCGTTGTAGTGGATATTGATGAGTTGGTAGTCGAAAGCAAACCCAGCGTTGGCAGACTTATCGAACAAATGCACATGTGGGAGATGCTTGATGGCGGTTTCGTATTGAAATCCGATGAGATTGTAGATGGACGCTCTGCACCTACCTTGGAAGTCAAGTTGGATGCATTTGACGCCCAAACGGCAGAAACGCTGAAACATTGACTGGTCGATGTTGGAGAATTGTCGCAGAGGTATGTTCTTGATGACTGGCGGCAGTTGATGGTGATCTCCGATAAGAATGAGACGTTGAAGTCGCTTCGCGGAGTCCTTCTGCAAAACCAACGGGATGAAGGTCTCCACCTCCAACATTTGAGCGGACTCTTCCATCAACACGCTGTCGTATTGCAGCCCCATTTTGATGAGTTCTTCGCGACGCAACGACGCATATGTACATGTCATGGCGATAATTCGGGCCATCTTGACGAGGATGTAATTACTTCGTCCGTGTGCTATACAAAAAATATAGTGTAATGTAGTTAATCCAGGGATTAGATGATTTACTGGTGGTTATCAATTCGAATGCGCGGTACTCTC
Organism: Merluccius productus; assembly: GCA_027122695.1. Classification (NCBI taxonomy): domain Eukaryota; kingdom Metazoa; phylum Chordata; class Actinopteri; order Gadiformes; family Merlucciidae; genus Merluccius; species Merluccius productus. The sequence goes on along the minus strand of JAOPJI010065917.1, from coordinate 18,442 downwards.
TCAACTCTTCAAATAAATCGCGTAAACTGTCAAAGTAGTGTTGAATATTTTCAACAGTCAGAGGGAGCTGAGAATCAGTCTATAGAGGCCACTTTAAGGTTGAATTTTAGAAAAGATTTACCGCGGAAAAATATTTTTTGAATGGAAAATGAGTTTGCGCACTTTCCGGGTCATTCTAACGAAATATTGTCACATTTCATTTGATTAACTAAAAACCTTTGCGAGTTGGTTGAACTCGTTTATATATCGCACAATATAATAGCGATAGAAGTTGTAGGCGGTCTCGCAGGTGTGTTCAGCTTTGGGTAGGTCCAACGACTCTTCCAGTCGACCAACTTGCTCCAACAACTCCAGTCGTCTATTCAAAATGAAGTTGATTCTACCCTTTCTAAACCAATTTGTCAACGTGCATTCAAACATAACGAATATGTAAAACAAATTAAGGGCTATTTTATTACCTGCTAAAGTCTTTTTGAGTGTCCAACGACTCCTCGCCATGACCGAGTCTTAATAAATACTGCTCATCCACGCCGCTATCGATGAGTTTTTCAAAAATTTGATTCAAAGCTTGGTTCGAATGTGCGAGAATCAATATCTGGTGCTGTTGTTTGTTGTTAAGAAGATTGGTTAGGATTTTGGCAGCAACATCAGTTTTCCCGGTACCTGGCGGTCCAACAATCTACAATAATCAGCTTCATTATAAATTCTCATCATTTAATTAATTTTTATTCATTCGCATAATCACTATTTGATGATGCATGGTGTTCTATTGTTAAAATTATTGTATATTCAATTGCTTAGGCTAGGTAATTAAACTACAATCGGGATTTAACTGCTTAATTACCGTATGTACATAATTAATCATTTAATTTAGATGTTTGCACTATCTAATTAGTTACCGTGGCTACTTAGCTACTTTTTGTTTTACCCGATTTAACTCCAAAAGTGACCGGGAGCGATTAGTTGATCTCGCCCTAGTGTCTATAACAGCGCTTATCAAACCTTCTTCACTCGCGACCCCTGCCCCAATTATGTTGTGACGACCCCCACTTCGAGAAGCTCTGGTCCACAATGGCAACATAGTCGTTGAATTTACCTTCACTAAATATGTACAATCAACGTTTAATTTGGGCAGATTGCACTACTCAGTAATCTGTAATTAAGTACATAATTGATTGTTTCGCTTAACCAATTATTAATACGCTGTGTTTAATTACTTGTTTTGTTTATCTAATTAGTTAACAGGTGCCCATCGTTTAATTCGTGCACTCCAAACAATTGACATAGTTACGTAAATGAATGGTTCGGTTAAGCTGGTTGTTTGTTGCAATTAATTAATTAATACAGCCGAAAAAAAACTAATTGAGATTTGTATTTTTAGCTTTATTTAATAACTATCAAAAATGATGGTTTATTTTTGATTGGAAAACAAATCCTTGTCATCAATAATTCGTATTCAATAACTTAATTATAGCATATAATTACAACTACTCTGCAGTGAGTTTATAGCGTTAAATTATTAGAAAAAGTGACTTTCACTTGGATTGTGCATGAATCGCTTCAAATTGTGAAACTTAAATAGACAGTTAAACATTCAAATACCATCGTAAGACCTTTCAAACTGCCAGATTTAATAGCTTCAATCTGCATTTTGGTGTATCGCAAATTTGAAGGAATAGCTTGAGGCAGATTCGAGCAGTGCACAATTATTTTATCATCACTCACAAACTCCACGCAAGAATAGTTGTCTCCCTTTCCTTCAAATTTAATGGTCGCAACACCGTCGAAACATTCCTTCACGTGTTTTTTATCGACAAATGTGTCTGGGAAAGTCACGGTGTATGGATAAGTTTCCAGTTTGGAATAGTGAGCATTTTGAGGGTTGCCGCAGCCAACTATTACGCCCTTCAACCAAAGGGGAACTAACTCAGTGTCGCTGGGACAATTGTATGATTCAATAATGAGATTCTTAATGGTTTCCAAGCATGGTCGGAAAGTGTTTTCCTTTGGCTTCTTTCTAACGACAACGCAGACACTTTTGTAGATATCCAATTTGCCTTCATTCGAGTCCATTTGGTATTGGACCGGGTCTAATGTGACCTCGACGACGAGTTGGTTGTCCATATTGGCGCCAAACTCATTTTTAGAGTTGAAATCCACCGCCACCACTGTACAACCCCTTACAGCCACAATTCCGTACTAAAACAAAGGCATGTGAACGTTCCTGTGAATAGCTGTATTAACTTTTGATCTAAAATCACTCGTCGAGTCGATGGACTGTATTTTGGACAGCGAAACAACGAAACACGAATCATCCGGTCTCAAACTATTTTTCCATTCGTCCACGTGTTCCTTTCTGAGGTTAAGTGGGACACCAAACGAAGCTTTAACTTCCGATGGGAAATCTTGGCCAATGTTGTTTTGGCCGACCTTTGAAGGTGGTCACTCATAAAGTAAACACAAATATTTGGGAGTTACGTGCGTGATTTGAAAATGTTCAGCCGGTTGCGCCATACGCGACCATCCGCCAAATTCCAACTCACCATACAAATCAAGTTTGGGTTTCATTCGACTAATGGCGTCTTCAATGTCATATTTCACTTGAGACGCAACCTCAAGAAAGTAAAGATAGTAATTTCGCAAGAGATAGTCGGTAACGGAAAGGAACTGAACGTTGAGTCTTGGGTGAGCGACGATATTATCACACGCAAACATGTCGCCGAGATTCCAAATGATCTAGAAATAGTTTTGTGTTCAGCAACCATTCATACTTTCAAAGATATGCTGTACATTATCTGTGGGGAAAACTGGCGAGTTCATCAACTGCTTTATAAACTTAATAAAGACGAAGTGACAATCATAGCCATTCTCCGAGAATTTATTCCGAACAAGGCTGTGCAAGTAAGCATCCGAAAATGCTCCATTCTCCGCGTCGAGGAGTTGCATCTGTTGACATATACTTTCAACGTCGACGACGGACAATGACTTTAACGGTTGTTCGATGTTGATGTTGTTGAAGGTTCCCATGCAAAAATCTTTCACGGCATCGTTATCCGAGAACAGCTGAAACATAATTTTCTAAACACGCAAACGTTAAAATGCGACCGACCAATAAACAAATATAAATAGTTTATTGGGAAAATAAATAATTTAAACTCAATTTCATACTAATTAAACAACAATAGAAATTAATCATAATAACCCATCAAATAAAAATTAAAGTTAATTGAGAAAGCGTGCTACGCGATTAAATTACAATTACACATCACAAAGGGCAGTTAATCAAGTGGAACATCGTAAATGTCTAATGATGTAATCAAATGCTCCTGAACTCAGACAATAATGAAAATAGGCCGATAGTAATGACTAGCGCGAAATCACTGGCGTTGCCCAGTTACAATTAAATTAATTTTTCAATTGGTCGGTTGGTTTTAAACATGAAAGCAGAAACTTATTCAATAGCGCTTAAACATATTCAAAACTTATAATACACCACGAATAATTAATCAAAACGGTGTAAATATATCAATTAGTTTAAAATTCATAATTCAGTTGGAACATAATGGAATTTTTGGGCGAGAATCATGAAAAATTAGGTTAATCTCCATTTTAATCCCGATTTTAAATGCTTCATATCTCTAAAATTATAGGTGCTGCAAAATTTCTGAGTAGCTCATTAAGTACGTTGTTAAGAGTTCTTTTTACGCGTATAATTTACACACACTAAAAATGCTTAAATAATGAGAACAGAGTTTGCACCTGCGTACTGGTGTGTACAGACAGACACTACTCTTTTATATAGATAGTACATATTCATACCTGCAACTTTAACACCCTCTCGCTGTACAATTGCACCACTTCATTTTCCGTCAAAATGTGTCCTAAACAAAGCAACCTACTATATACAGTAGAAAAAGCAGCTAATCACCATCCTTCCCGTCAATATTCATGTGAATGTAAGTAGTCAACACATTAAATATCTAACTGGTACATCAAACTTAGTCAGCATGCCAAGTACCTTTTTGAAATGGAGGTTTAATCCTTTATCAGTAAAAACTGAATTATTATAAAATTCGGACATTTGACAGCAGTTCTACTCGCAACTAGTTACGACGCATCATTCACAACAACTATATTACAATAATATGGAAGTTGTCGAATAGCACGATCAAAAATCTTCTTGTGACTATGACACTCTATGCATTGATTTAGACAATAACTGTGGCTACCATTACCATGATGTCCACAAAGAAGATCAGTACGTGCTCCAGGAAGGATATTTTTTCGCTCTCCTCAAAGGACTCTGTCCAATGAATAGAATCCAGCAAAGAAGTGAATTGTCGTAATAGCTTGGCGAAGAAATCGTATTTTCGTTCAAGTCTATTTGGCAACGGTCAAATATGAGTGTATTAGAAATTTACCTGGCATTTTGAAGGGCATCGTCCGACTGCAATTTATTCAAGTTATTTTCGTACACCGTTCTATAGCGGGAGCTTCTGGTGCGAAATTCACCCTCTCTTCTGGTCTATAGTTCAGTTAGGCTTGCTCAAGATTAACTAATTTTGACCGTGCGCTCCTCACAAGCCGTTGATCAATAATATAACCGAATAAGTGTGATTTTTACCGCAATGATGTTCTTCCACGTCGCTATGGAAACGAACGGCATAAGCACCTGGTTGACGGTTGACACCTCCTAATTGCCACCTTGAGTGGCGTCACAATAAAAATGGTAATTACCAGGGAGTTGAAAAGGTTATTCATCAGCAGAACCAGTTGAATCTTTTCCTTCATCGACACACCTTCGTCACTGGCTTCAATCATGCAAGTAACATGATCGAGCAGCAAATCAAGTTGTTCACTATTCAACTCGATGCACTAAAATTGCGATTAGAAATCAACGGTTGACCCAGCACAGATACATTTAATTGGTTGTGGGATTTAACGCGGAACTTTTCATTCATCATAACAACTACCGACATAACAAATGGATGAGTAGTGTCGGCGGATGGTTTCAGGTTTTTGTCCACAAAGTTTGGCCATAAATAGTTTTCGAGGTATTTTCTATTAGGTTATGTGTCACTTTAAAGATGACACATCTCATACATATAATCGAGGATTGATATTGCCTTGTGTTCAAGTCTAATTATTTTTCATAATTAATTGTTCATTCAAATGGCGAATTTACTTTTCAGTCAAAATATCGTTATGGTATATTTTTTTCACGAGCTTCGTTCAACATCAATATAATAATGATAATACTTCGATGGAATACTTTGAGATCGAATTTGTTTGTTTTAGAGGCACGTTTCTTCGATGCAACTGTCTTTGTCCCTTTATCCATTGCCAGCCAGTGGTCGGAGGCCGTCTAAAACGCAACAGTTAAATGTGGCCAATTATAAAAGTGTGCCTTGTAGAGAGATGAGTTGCAGAGTTCTTCCACCGTTGGGGTAGTAAAGAAGCCCGTGGATTCCATTGTCTGTTGAGTGCGCGCGCGTTGTTCACTCGAGTTGTGTTTTTTGTGGAAATATCGTTTAGTTGAATTATGCTTGCGTGACTTTGGCATTTAACCAACGTTGGAATGTTTTAAAAATATTTACTTACCTCACTGTTACCTTTCAAAGTACATCCAGCGTTTTATTAACCACAAATCGATGTATGTGTAATACATGGTTGTAAAGTGCATGTGTTTAGAACAAAAATAAGATATTCAGATGTGACGCGACTAAAGGTCGGTCGAATGCATGGGCGGCGAACCAAATTGTTGTCAACAGGGAATTGGGACCTTTGAGTGTGTTCTTCAACTAAAAGTTGATTGTTTAATTAATCAAACCCCGCGGTTGCTATTTAAAATGAACTTTCAGAAGAATGCGCGATCCTTGAATTAATTGCCAAAGGCCTACCCTAATTAATAAAATGGGACATTTATCGAATTATTATAGGGGATTTACGATGTGACGTTACTGAACAATTAAATCTTCTAATTCATACTGTTGTAGTCAAAAATGTATACGGACAATAAATAGAGGTGTTTTAGAAGATGGATTGATTCAATCTGAGCAATCAAACAACTCTCTCAACAATGACACAAGGAATAAACAAGAGATTCAATAACGCAGCATGGCCAGTACTGTAATCGATGCATTTCGGTACATGTCGGGGAATTGGGACGAAATACCAGCGCTAATAAACTGTCGTTTGGTGCGCTGCCTTGTGTGAACTGAATGTTTTTTTTGGTCAGCCTTAATAAGGAAATACTTATCCATCCGAGATACTTCGGCGCCAACCTACTGAATGTGGTTAGAGAGCGGTTGATGGAAGATGTGGAAGGTTCGTGCGATGGCAAGTACGGTTTTATCGTGGCTGTGAAAAACATCACCAAGTTGGGGTTTGGCGAGTTGGAGGCTGGAAGAGGATTCGTGTCCTACCACATTCATTACGAGGCTGTTGTATTTAGACCAGTCAAAGGACAAGTTATTGATGTGTTGGTTACGGAGGTATGTCTTCATACATATATGTATTTGTGCAAGTGAGTGTATGGCCAACTGTAGATCAATAAAGTGGGCATATTCGCCGAAGCTGGCCCACTCTCCATATTCATTTCCAGTCATTGCATACCTAGTCATATGAACTATGATGCCGAGTCTGACATACCCCGATATGCTGCCAAATCGGAACAAAAGTACATCCAGAAGGATGACAAAATCCGCGTAAGAATCATTGGTATTCGGGTAGACAATAAAGAGCTGTTTGCTGTGGCTTCCATAATCGAAGATTATCTTGGAAAACTACAAGATATCAACTGATTGCTCTGTATATTTTGTATAGTGGTCGACCTAAATTTGCTTGACTTTTTGTAATTATTGTGTTAGTTTAAATTTTGATTGAGATTAGCTGTTGTTTTGTGTGGCGCCTTCCTTATCATTGATTGGCGTGAAATGTATTATTTACAGTGTAGATTTTGTGACATCGCTTAAGATATTGCAAGCGATTCCCACTGTTTTTGAACCAATGTTACACAAGTACAACCATACACAGTCATCGTCGAAATCGTGACGTTAACAAAATATTGCTATAATTTTCAACATGGCTCTATATATTGAAACCATATCTAATTGAACTACTAAATTTACAAAATAATCAATCTCTCTAACCATTGTAAACGATATCAAAGTTTCCTATAACAAGGTTCATTTCGACCACACAAATCGCTGTATATAGCGATAAAAATAAAAGTTGAGATTACGAAATGTTCAGTTTAATAAAAACAATCAATTTACAAAAAGTGTAACGAGTAGTATTTAGTTTTAAGGAATATTCACGAAAGCTAACAAGGCCAATTGCAACAAATATTTGGGCGTACTCGCTCATTGTATAAAACCAGGTTTTCATGTGTATCAATAAAAAATGGCGCAACTGTTATTTCATTCACGTTATGGTATCCTTCCTCAGTCTTCTAGTTATTTTGGGTTGTTAAAGAAAAGTGGGTCACGAATATGGTTGAATTTTTAAAGGTTTTGTCGATTTATTCTAGAAATAGGTTGGCGTCAACTACAATCAGTACTTAAATGATTCAAATAAATTGAGTTGTTCTATTTTAGGCTGCATTTTAACTAACATTTGTGCTTAAATTCAGTGACGATTTTAATTGTTTCTACTGGTAGTTACGACACAAAAAGTTAAAAATATTTTATCGAGTGCAGACAATAGCATTTAATAAATAAAATACATAGCCATGTTACGATTTCAACGAAAATAAAGCTTCGGATTAGCCAGAAAAATACCTTCACTGTCAAATCGGTCTGAAAATATTAAATCTCGCATTCTAAATTAAGTGAAGTTTGAAACATAAAATGATGTAGTTTAAAAACAAAAATAAATGTTTACCATTTAATATTATTGACCAACTTTATCAACGCACTCCTCTTCGTTTGTGTTCGTCCAATTTCGACTGTTAAGTCATAGCAGTTTTGACTTTTGACAGGGTGCCACTGTAATCCACTGATGGATCTAATAATCCAATCAATTAAAAGTAATTTCGTTGTTTCAGTGCAATAGGGACCGCACGGAAAGGTCTTGGTGCGAACTGAGCGTCTTTACCAGCGACTAATGTTCGCATCTGGCCAATCTCTCATTTGTTGATTATTTGCACTTGTTGATTTTTTTCGTAGGTATTCGCCATGAGATGCGAAAAAAAGACGACCTAAGTAAGTGAAGTTTGTTTTGTGTTATGTTGGGCATTCAACGTGGTTGTTTAAATTATGCCAAAAAGCCTTAAACATTTGTTTGCTTGCGTGGCTTAATGGTTAGAGCGTTGGTCTCCTAAACCGAAGGTTGGGGGTTCGAGTCCCCCCGTAGGCGGATTTATTGCCCGTCTACTTGCTTTTGCGCAGCGAACCTCCAACTTAATTTTTGTATGCGTAATGGAAAATAATAACTGCTATGGTAGGCTACGTGAGTTTGTCATCCAAACATGAAGTGGACAAATCCACAGTCATCCACAATGTACGTGTTGTTGGTCGACTACGGTCAGTCATTTGACATTTAGATCAAACAACTCGGTGCTCAAAACGCACCAGTCTACAAATGTCGCGACATTTTGATGGCCTTGTTGTACATTGTGTTTCAAGTGATTTTCATGGTGTTTTCTGTAACAATTATGAACAAATAAAGGGTACGCAATTCTCCGATGAGGAAGCCAACGAGATATTCTTTTGTCTCACCCAACTGTTCACCAAACGAGACCCTATCGTCAAACGTCTGCTTCACATCTCTATCAAAGAACTTGCCAAACTATCCAACGACGCCATCATCGCCACGAGCAGTTTGATCAAGGACATCAATGCAAATGTGGACTTTTATAAGCCGTCTGCAATGAGAGCGTTGGTTCGTGTGACTGACAAGGCAATGATCGGCTCGATTGAGCGCTATCTCAAACAGTCCATCGTTTACAACTACAGTCCGTATGTGTCCGCCTCGTTAGTCTCCTCCTACTGTATTCACAACCCGGACATGTTGAAGAAGTGGACTAGCGAAATAACACAAGCGCTCGAAAGTGGCAACCCATCCGTGGAATACCATGCTATGGGTGTGTCATATCTGATGCGAAGAGATGACAAATACGCTCTCATCAAAATGATTTCCAAGTATGGACGATCTATTAACTCGCCGATGGCTGTGGTGTTCATGATTAGAATGTGTGCGTCGATGTTGTTGCGATTGGATGGCGATTCATCCACTCGTCAAAAAGCACCGCTTGGCATGGACAACCTCTCTCAACCTTCGGATGATTTGAAAATTTTGTTCGGCTTTCTCTCCAACTGTTTGAACACCCGAAATGATATCGTTGGGTTGGAGGCGTGTAGAGCTTGTATAGCTTTGAAATCGCTGCCCACCAAAATTGTTCAGCTCGTGCTGAACATCTTGAAGATGCACTCAAACTCCTACAAGAGTTGTGTCCGCTTCGCGGCGGTACGTTCATTGTATGACATGGTGAACAAGCACGCCTATCTGCTGGATACCATTTCCAAGGAGATGAAAGACCAAGTGGAATTCCTCTCGAACGACGAAAACAAAAACATCTGTGTTTACGCGATAATTATGTCGTTGAAGTTGTCCAACGAATCCAACCTCAAAAAATCACTCAAATCGTGCTCTCAATTGATGCGAGAGTTGGACGATGAATTCCGCATCGAAATTGTCAAACACATGGCTGTCATTGCGTCCAAATACAACGATCATGGTGAAGCGCTGTTGAAGATTTTTGATGAGTGTCTGCGTAACAAAGGTGGATTTGTGTTCAAGAGCTCGGTTGTCAGCTCCATTGTGGTACTGCTGAGATCCGATTCAACCGTACAGAAAGCGTGTGTGCGTTCGTTGTGCGAGTACCTCGAAGACTGTGAGTACAGTCGACTGTCCATCAAAATTATCCGCCACATCGGTGTGCACATCAGGTGTTGCACCAATCCTACCAGTTGTGTACGATACATTTTCAACCGCATTCTGTTGGATAAGACGGAAATTCGGCTGGCTGCTGTACGATGTCTGGCCCATATCGCATGTCAGTACCAGTTGCTTCAAAATGATGTTGTGGTTTTGTTGCAGCGCTGCATGGCAGATCCCAGCGATAATATTCGCATGGAAGCGGACATGTACTGCCGATTGTTGACGTGCAATGATGCCACCAACATTGCCAGCCAAGAGGCGGCTCAATCCTATCTTTGTCCTACGACAAAGCCCACTTTGAACGATATTCAGAAACTCAAGTTTGCCGTCTCGTGTTACCTCACCAACGGAGATTTTTCAACTGCTTGCGATGTCAACGCCTATAAACTCGACGAAGACGCCGATGATCATGACCATCTCAACTCAAGTGGAATTAAACCCGCCAAAATTGAAAAGGCCATCAATGACAATTTCGACAACCAGTCCAATGTTTCAATGCTGACTGGGGACAATGGTGTCGAGAAGGACACGGATGAAAAATCAAAACTCGAAACTGCGCGCAAAAATCTCAAAACCATCGATATTTTTGATGGTTGTGGTCAACTGGCGGCCATGTCAAAATGGCCAGCCAACCTCACCGAGAGTGAAGCTGAATATGTGGTTAAGGCTGTCAAGTATGTGTTTGATGACGAACACATCGCTATCGAGTTCGTCGTTAAAAATACCGTCAAAGATATTGCCGTCGATCAAGTTACTTTTGAATTCACGCCGCCCGAAGAATTCACTGTGGTGGCTTCCAACAAATCCACTGTGATCAACTGCAACGAGCAAGCTTCGTGCTTTGTTCTCCTCAAACTCCCAATCGACCCTCTCAATGTCACTGGATACTGTACCGATTGCAAAATGAAGTTTAAGGTGGTGGACACTGTTAACAGCGCCACCTACGATGATTCCTATGATATCGAAGATGTGCCGGTCGTGGTTGGTGACTTTGTGACGGGAGTGGACACTTACTCGTTCGATACAGAGTGGAGTTCGCTTGGCACGGACCATGAGCTCAATGATGGCTTTTTGCTTGATTCAGTCAACTCCATCGAAAGTGAGTCTATCTTTTTGAAAAAATATCCATTTCACTCGATCAACTCAATAGTTTTTAAACTCTCTTTTCATATATGTCAAAATATCAACTTTACTTGGTGAGTAAAATTCGATACTCTCTATTCACTTGAGTTTTTGATTATTTTTAATTCCCCGTTAAATCGCTCTATTTTGATGTAATTGATTAATTATAAGATTAAATAAATACAATAGTATTTAAATTGTTCTTTTCAAATTATTAACTGGAGCATCAAGTCTTATATAGTTTTCTAATGAATATTTTTATTTACCCAGTTATGTTATTACCTTTTTAGGACTTTGTCAAATTTAAATATTGTTTCTGTATGTTTTAATTGTTTACTCATATTTGCAGTTGATATTTTTTATTCTGAAATATTGTGAATTTGTTAAATAACCACTTTTAGGCGCAGTAGAAAACGTCACTCATTTGCTGGCGTTAAATGTCATCGACGATAAGGTGGTGACCACAGAGACAACGACCAAGCGAGTGGTGAAAATGTTCGGCGAATTCAAGACGAAACACCAGATAGCGTGTGTTCTTGAGTTTTCCAAACTGCCCAACATCGAGGGTGTTGCAGTGAACGCCTTCTTCAGAAGTAGTGATCCGTTAGCTTGTGAACTCATGGTTAGTTCGTTATATAGTTGATCACGTTTTTTCTAAGTCACTTCGTTGTTTTTGTGTGATATGCTTCGCATTGTGCGCATGCACACTTAATTAAGCATTGGCGAATATCCATGCATGTGATATTATTTCAAGTGTTCATAAACGCGAAACAAGACATTTACAAAACTTCTTTTAAAAATGATTTCAACTGACAATTTACAATTTGTTTAACGCATTGTCGTCTGACGGAAGAACTTGATAGGAGCTGAGCGTGAACATTCGCACTAAATTGACATGTCTAGAGTACCCGAGCCAGTATAGAAAACCTAAACTCCATTAGACGCACCACAAGCAAACTTCTTACTCATAAGCAGTATTAAGTTGGCCATAACCCCCAACAACACGTTGTATTCCACTGGAAAGAGATCCAAATTGCACGAGAAACAGAAGGGAGATCCGCTCCCTTTAATCTGGAGGGACTTCAGGCAGTTCATTTGACCATCTGAACTAGTATGTGAATGCCAACACAACGTAAAATTGTACAATAACACTATAAATGTATAACTGTTGTAATGCATCAAAAATTACTCGTAACAAGTAAAACATTGAGATGATTCCAGAAGTGATTAACGGTGGAGTTTTTTCTGTCAACTAGCAGCCGCAGAAAAATGTAGAGTTGACTGAGAAAGGACATCCCATAGTCAACACTTGATATCAACATATAGAACTGTGTATAGTTTGTTGGCAATAGTGAATTGGAAAAGTCGCTCTTATAGCGGTAGTTTTGTGCCAGCAGATTGCATTTGGGGTAGGTTGAAAGAATGACGTACAGATTGACCAGTGGAATCAACAGACAAATGAACATCACGCCGAAATATCGATAGACTATGGTTGCAATGACAGAACTTTTAATTTTGAATGAAACCTTTGGAGCATGCAATCGGATTAACTTGTAAAGACGTATGTTCGCTCCTACTGACAGTAGGCCCACAGCAAGCATCAGTCCAAGCCCAACAAAAAATGTTGTGACGATGGCATTATTGAAACTGCAGTCGCCAATGTTATTGTGGTACCTCATGGAATAGGGAGTTGGTGAAGCGTCCGTTATAGATGAGAAATTCAGCACAATACAAACCGACAAATAAACACATGAAGTAGCCAAGGTGGGAGAAAGTATGGCCAGCAGAAGTAGACTAACTTTGGGCATTTTTTCCACGCTCTCTTCAAGTTGGTTGAACATGAAAAGCAGCGGGTAATTCCGGACGATTCTGTACACAAACACACTGACAAACAACGACGTCTTGTTGACGGTTGCCTTCAATTGGTTGAGTTCGAGTGTGGCATAGTTCGCAGTCAAAATATAAGTGGCAAGTCCAACAGCCACCAAACGTATCCCATAAGAGTTGTACATGACGGTGTGGAAGGAGTCATTGAATGCCAGTATTTTTGAAATGAATGTCACACTGGAATCCAGCGCGAAAATCATCATCAACGATGCAATGAGATTGTTCAAGACCAACTCAACAGTGACCTCTTTGCACAGATCCATTGAGACGATCCCTCCACAAAGGCCAATTCCATTTAGTTTATACGCTCGATTGAGATAAAGCAGAAAATGGTTGAAGCTAAAAGCTTCCATTTTTAGCATGATTATCACAGCTGTTGCAACACTCACCACAATCACATGAACTGTCACATAGAGTGCCACGCCAAATGTGACGTTTTTGAGGCAATTGTTCACCACAAAATTTGCCAGCAATATCAGCAGAAAAATCCCGAATGTGACCATCAAATACAACGACACAACAGGTACAGTGATCATTATTGACTTTCATTTGTGACGCTAATCATGAGAATTTATTGGTTTCCTACAACTCTGCCGCTGTGTTATCGCTCACTGTCGTCAGTTTGCCAGAGCTACATCACACCTTCTTAAATGGAACTTAGTTGCGATAGATTCAACAATCGCATTCAGCGGTGCCTAGGATTTTGATTGTTATAGAAATTGAAATAAGGTCTATTTATGGACTTTGGTGTGTCCTAGAACGCAGCTTTTTCTATTAGCCCTATCACGCTTGCAATCAAACAGGAATAAGACCAAGTTTTATCAGGCTGTATTGATATGTGCGTCTAATAACAAAAATTTATCATTTGATTATTTACATTTGAGCGGTAAATATTCAAGTAACCCCACAATGCATCTTCTGGATGGGAAGAATAACTTCAGTATATTAAATATCGTCCGAAGTTCACTGTATTTAATTTAATTCAATACAATAATTTATTTTTTAAAGAATTAAAATCTACATGTGTGTGTTGGTAAATGAAAGCTGAACAATATAAATTGTAAATGTTGGTCACGCCCAATATTTTAAATGAAGGAAAAACTTTCTAAAACCATTTTCCCATTTACCGATTTGATAAAAAGCATCATTAGGTTCACCTTAGACGCGGCTGAGTTTTGTCACGCCATTCAATTTATTACTTATGAAAATACTTAACGAATTCATATGAATTAGTTACAAGTCCTTCAAAATGTCGAACTTTATGGATAAAAATATTTGTGAACGTTTATTTTTATGTCATCTCATGTAAAAGGTATCTATATAAGAGCCAGTAAGGCGACATTAGACACTACGTTGATTCATAATACGAGCCCACAATGCTAGCTAGGTGTATACACAGACAGACAACTGAGTTATTATTCAAAAATAGTGAACAGCAGCAGTACAATAAATTCACATCGAAAATTCACCGGGCCATATTCCAGCGACAGATCTTATATTGTTTGAGTAGGCTGGGTTGTTTTAATATTTATATGAACATACCTCCTCAATAGTAAATTGCAAAATTTAAATTAATATTTTAATAATAGAAATAAAAAATATTTGACGAATTGACACGAAGTGGGCACGAACCAAAAATGGGTGGCAAGGTGGCGTTGAGTTACTTTCTGCACACACTAACTCAGTTATAGGAGGTAGCTAAGAACGCGAAAATTCGATGGACCCGACGAAATAGAGTGTTGGTGCTCAGTGAAAGAGGGATCGGATTTAGGTATGGCTGTTTTAGCGTGCCAAGTTTATTTGGTGTAGAACGCGACATCTCATGCTGGATATAATTGCCATGTTGCCGCAGTCGAAAACCGAAAGCAAAGTGGAAAAGGATCTCTCGGTCGAAGATATCAACGAGGTAGCAGACGCTGCTTGGGTACATTTCAGATCGAATTTAGTTGTGCGAGCTTAGAAACTGTAAATTCTGCGTCTTTTTCCAGATGCGAAAACACAAGGACACCTACTTGTGGTAGCTTCACTTTGAATAGCGCTTCGATTAGTTCCATAAAATGTTTAGGATATCGTCAATTGAACAAGGACCCTCTATCAAATTTCTTATTGAAGGAGGTAACTCTTGGTTGACTGACGTTGGTGTAATGGCGTGTTTAGTGTATACTGTGGATGAGTTGAGTTTCAAGGGAAACTGTCTCAAGGGTAGTCGTCCGGTGCTATCTTTTTCGAGGGTGATTAAAATCTAAATTTTGTTCATTTGCCATGTATACTTACACAATTTGATTTGACTGTGCAATGTGTGCGTAGGAATTCGACGACCCCGCTAACACTGACACGAGCTATCTTGGCCTTGTGAAAAAGCTGCTAATTCACACATTCGGCGTTCCATATGGCCACCCCAAAAGCAAGCCGTTCGTTGACCACTGCATATCGTTTTCTCTGTTGGATGGAAAGATCTGGGTCAGGAACTACCAAGTAGCCTCAATTCCCGTCTCAATCCTTTACCCGTGTCTGTAGATTGTGTACCCTGACACTGTGGCAGCGACCAAAACTGCCACGAAACAACTGGAAATGGTCGAAATAGGTCCTCGTTTCATAATGACGCCCATAGCACTGTTCAAGGGAAGTTTTTGCGGGAGTGTTTTGTATAAGAATCCCGACTACGTTTCTCCAAATGTGGTATATTTTGTGATTTGGTGTTAAACCTTCATGTTCATTCGATCACACAGATTCGATCTTTGGAGAAAAAACGCGACGGAATCCACACCAAAATCAAGTTCGCGTCCAATGTATTCAACAAACGAGCAAACCAACTCAGACAACTGCCTGATGACCCCATTGACAAGGTGTTCAAATAGAACCGTGTTGTTTGTTAGCCTGCTATATTTATTGTGTTATATATGACCAATCGGAAATTATGGTAGTTGGCATGAGTGCGCATTAAATTAAACGTACGCAGGTTGATATAAAGAGTTGTGCAGTTATTGACGTTTGTGGTTGACCAACTCAACGCCCAAGTCCAATAAATTAGCGTACGTGACTTGCGTGTCACATCGAATACAACTGAAATTCGTGCAACGTTTTCTGAGCTTTGGAAGCCTTTATTAAAAGCGCGCATATCCCTATAGACACCGTTAATCCTAAAAGGGATGTACGCGTGCGCGAACGCCTTTTTTTATCTCACCAACACCTGTTTCTAGAATAACTAAAAGGTTAAGATTGTATAATCAACCATGTTTAATGTTTGTAGCCCCTATGAGCGGTAACGATGGCCCAACAATAATAAAATATAAATAAAACTGGGGACCTGTATATCATTTAGCGTGTCAATAGTCACTTTCTTTCCAAATTAGGTTATTTCAAATCAATTGTTATGAAATATGAGCTGCGAATGAATTAAAAAATTTTCTAACAAATTCACAACAAACTTAGTGTCGATCTAGATTATGCACATGACTTAGTTGAAATGTTAAAATATATAGCGTGTTCGTCTTAAAAATGATTAATGTACGTACTTTGAGAGATCTGTTAAAATTAACGGGGGAGATTTATCATCTGATAGAAAAAATATACACATGAAGTGTTGGCTGAGTTGTGTCAGTTAAATATTCCATTAAATTCAAGGCAATCAAGCAGCAAACATCCACTTATTCGACATATATCCTATAGAGTGAAACAATCAAGGAGGGAAGGCCGAAAAAATGGTCAATGAAGAATAAGCGCAGAGCAATTTAAATGCTGGCCATGATTCAGGGCAAAAATGCCTATCCATACCAAGTTTCTGGATACAGACAACTAAAAAAGGTCAAAATTATGGCACGCCAACAAAGCAGCAAGACTTGAGATAAAATAAACAGAAAGTTAAAACGTATCAGCAACCTTTACAACAATCCATTCATCCCAAATAGAGTACAAAACAAAATCAAAAGAAGACCCCATCAAAAACAAACCATTGATCCCAAAAATATGATTAACACATCCAGGTCAACGTGTAGAGCTAGATCTCCGTCCACTGAAAAATGTACCGTAAAAGTGACAACGAACTCCTACTCCTACACTGATATGGGTCCACACACACAACGTAAATACTCACCACCTACCCCATACAAAAGGACCTTAATATCTCATGATAACCATTTAGCAATTGACACGAAATCTATCCCGCAGTTCCACTTACCTTAACATAACAAATGATTGAACTCTACATTTATTTTAACGGCAATTTTATAGCTTTAATGAAAACTTATGTGCATACTAGAGTTTTCCTTTGCAATCTAAATTCAACTTTCTTTCATTATGTGACACTAATGAAAGTAACTTAAACCTCATCATTTAGTAAGCTAACAGTGACATTGTAGGGCGAGTATGGCATGAAAAATAGCGTTAATCTCCATTTTAATCCAACCGGTGGTATTGAATGCTACATATCTCCAGAAGTACGATATATTGAAACGTTTAAAACGACGCATTAAGTAAGAAGTAAATGTTTATTTTTACAAATTGAATTAACACCCATGCGTACAGATACAAACACATACGGACGCTCCTCTTTTACATAAAACGATGATGAAAAGGCGAAATTTCAATAAAAATGTATTTTTCTAGAATCAATATATAAAAATCTTATTATTCGTTTTTAGGTATAATTTTTTCTTGTGTTTATTTAACTAAAAAGATTGCATTTCGAATAAGTCAAAATTATTTTTATTGTATTTATCTCGTCGAACTTTAAGTTGCTAATTGTAGCAAATTTACAAACTTTAACTTTACTTGCGTAATGAGAATGAATAATTTGCACAAACCATGCTACTATTTATTATTTAAAAAAACAAATACATTAATACTTTGCACAGCGTGGTGTTTTCATTGCGCGATTTTTATAAAAAATTGATGAAAATGAATTAAATAAAATAGGACTAACTATAAATATTCCATTAAAAAGTACGTGAAACCAAATAATAAACGTCAAACGACTATTTATAATGAACAAATAAGCATGATAGAAGAGATGTACACCAAAAATAAAAAATATCATAAAGTACGATTTTTTTAGTTTGTGATTTTTATTCCTTTAACACTATTAATATCTTCATAATGAAATAACTAAATTTTTTCATAAGTACTACCATGAAAATAAATATAAATTATTAACATATTTTTTAAAAACAATGTTGGTTTTTTAACCAACAAAATGAAATATCTAGAAAATTAAAATTATGTACTTTTGTAAACTAAGATATCTAATAAATTTTAATAGCTGACTTCTCCCCATAAATTTATTGTTATTTATGGATGAATCAACGTTAATTATAATATTTGCAATATTGACATTAAAAAGGTTGAAAAACTGAGCGATACATTCATGTTATACTGATAATATAGTTTATTGGTTGATGTTTTATTTAAAGAAATTAATTAAAAACAGATACATCATCAATCTTAACCGATTTGACAATGGGTTACATCGACGCACAAAAGACCGATTGTTAAG
>JAOPJI010065793.1:0-11240 GCA_027122695.1 Merluccius productus | reverse complement strand
ACTTTTATCAACTAAAAACGTGGGGTCAAATTGACCCCAAAGATCTTATTAGGCTGTGTTTTTTTGGTTCTTTAGAGCAGGGCTTCTCAAACTGGGGGTCGCGACCCCTTGGTGGGTCGTCACAATAAAATTGGGGGGTCGCGTAAACATTTTGTTTTTTTCTTGTTGTATGTAAGTTTAATGAAATACGAAATGCTACTTTATTATACAAAGGTGATCAAGGGGGTCGCGAATAAATCTAATCTACATGAGGGGGTCGCGAGTAGAGAATGTTTGAGAAGCGCTGTTTTAGAGGGTTAAACAAAATAATCCACCCAACTACCACGTAGTTGGGTGGATTATAAAGGTTGTAATTTAGCTACAACCAACTTACGCTATGGCCGAAGAGTCCAGCTAGCATCGACCGTGCTCGTGTCGAAAATTATCACACAAGTTCAATACATTGTGCAGTGTGTTAAGCGTACTCATAGCAATAGTTATGAAGAATAACATTTGTGAGTAAGCAAACAATAGCGCGCAATTAAGTGTTGCTGATTACATTCGTTTAAAAATAAACAACGGAATATTAAAGGGAAAACAATTAAAAGTACCGTCAAAATATCTCCGCCCACACAAAATGGTGCCATCAGTGAGATTGAGCCACAGGTTTTCTCGTAAATCACAATGGGCGCATTTCATTAGGCTAAATGTGGATTAATGTCCCATTGTACACACACACACCAATGGTCAAATTACTTAGCTGGCGGCACCGTAAAACCTTCTGGTAACGGTAATTGTTCCAGGCAATCGGAGTACCTAAACAAAGTAGCCCCCCGAACTCTCAAAAGTTACCACAAACTTGGTAACCGAACGATGCTCGCCATTCCAATAACTGTTCATCAGTACCATTTGAGTTTGAGTGGAGCACTTGTCGATAATCGCGCCAACGGTGTCATTAATCTAGTTATTGCATTGTTATGTCGATACAATTTCAAAGTATAATTGTCAAATATGAAGGTATAGTTTGAATACCAATTTTGGCTGGGCGTCCGCAACATAAGGCTGTTTGCGCAAATTCATGCGACTGTCCACATAGCACAAGTTATACTCGTAGTCGTAGCGGTCCTGCACAGTAGGTGAAGGTGAGAGAGTAGGCGAGAATGTTATTTACCGCGGGGTTGCTACCGCCGTCTCCACCAATAGCAACTTTCTTCAATTCGCCGTTTTCCTACAACCGCAATGAAATCCCACTACTCTACTCAAGCACAATCAACTTGAGTGAGTTTCTCGGCGCAGATGTTCAGCCACAAATTGTCATAGCCAGACTTTCTAGCGATAGTCACATGGCGTTCACAGAAACAATCCCAACTTTTCAGGCACACGTAGATGCCTCCAGGAAAAGTCTATGTAATGGTGTTAGCAAATTTGAATATCGCGTGACAGCGATAAGTGGGTACATTGTCGTCGTAGCAATAAATGCATTGGTCCTTGTTGACAATGTCATCGAATGAAGGGCATTGGACGTAGTTGTCGAGTTGAACATCACCGTCTCTATTTATCAACTCCATTGTGCGCACGATGAAATGAATTCCAGAGGTCCAGTTGGGCATGAAAGTTGTTTGCCTACTTTTTAGTGTGCTCAATGTCTTTCTGATTTCTTATACGTTTATTTATTTGGAATAGATCAATTGTTGTTGTTGTTGTTATATTATGACCGCCATTTTAAGTGTATAGCACAATATTTTAAGGCTCGTTAGTCTTAGCAATAAGGTATTAAGCAATAGCTTTCGTCGGTTGTTTAAATGTTTGCTGTTATCTCACTGCTTGAAGATCTTCAGCTGCTAATTTTCAAATATTCGGGATATTTCGCGTGATATCGAAATGTGTCCAGCTGTCTTATCCTTTGAAGCAACAACAGTATTCTCTCAAATTATCTCACGAATCAACTCATTGTAGTATTGCTATTTTGACACCATTCATTGCTAACTTGTTTGTTTCTAGTTCGCACATGCGCGTAATAATTTGAAGGAGCCAATATACATCGGTTAACACTTTCACATTGACAAGAAAGAATTATGCTACCCAAACCAGACCTGATTATTCTGCTAGGCGGAAAGAGAAAGTGCGGTAAGGACTTTATCGCAAACCTCCTCAAGAAGAAGTCTAGTTCGTTGTGGGAAGCAAAATAATAGTGCTTTACATAGGTTCAATGGTGACTGCGAGTTACTGCATCTGTCCGAGCCGATAAAGTCGCACTTTTCCATGGTAAACTTAATCCTCGTTCCTAAAGACGCTGAAACTGCACATTAGGTCTACAACTATGACAAGGAGAGCTTGATGAGCGACGAAGCACTCAAGGAGCGAATCCGCAAAGAAATGATTGCTTGGGGCGAGAATCAACGCAAAACTGTCGATCCTTTCATCTTTTGTAGACAAGTCGTCGAATGTGCGATAAAACGCCATGGGGGCAATTCAACCGATCGAACGACTCCGTGGATTTGGATTGTGGTGGATTGTCGTAGAAAAACTGACTTGGAGTATTTCTACGGCAACTTCCAATGCAAAATCATATCCGTCAAAGTGTGGTCATTGATGGCAGTGAGAGTTAAACGTGGTTTCAAATACGACGCTCAGGTGGACGATGCTGAGAGTGAATGCGATCTTGACACCTACCAAGATTGGGATTTTAGTGTTGAAAACAATTGTAACCATTCAGCAGCTGAAAACGTTGATGATTGGTCGAAATGTGGCTGTACATTCTGGTCCAATTTGTCGCAGTTGTGCCACCACATTGATACTATTCGACATTTATAAACTGACATATTGTTTTTATTTTTGATTGCTTGTGACCAAGGTGTGGGGTTCTTTTTGTTTATTGGCGTCTATTATTACTTTTTGACAGTTTAAGCACTCTCGTGTTAATCAAAATACACTTCCACTCTATATTTGGTAGTGAGAGCTATTCGTGATGTTTTGTTGCCAAAAACGTTATTCCATTTTGATGTGTTTGGTACTGTTGAATGGTATTTAAATAGTTGGCTGATTTGAACTTTTTCAATGTGAATGGCTTTAGTGAGCTTGATGCTGGGCCGATGTCTTTCGATGGGAGGAGCCAGGTCGAAAAAATCCCTTAATTCTGCCCGGGAACAGTGTGTACATGAAACAACTCAACCGGAAGTCACTTTTAAAGGTGGAATCCATGCCGGCAATTACATCGACCAAGGAAAATACCTCAGCGAAACCCAGTGTTTAGTATTTAAATTATTACTACTACTATTATTAGTGTTAGTGGATGGGGTAGATGTGAGCGTGTATGTTGTGTAGGGCAAATGTTGCGACCACAACTTGTGTGATGCCGTTTTCATGGTGAACAACTCGTGCTACTTGGTCACTTGCTCGACTATCGCTAACTGCACTCTGCAAAAAGCCAAACCTTCGCTACTTGCCCCCAAAATTGCCTTTGTCACCAGATGGAATGCCGAAGGGGTCAGAAGAACACGTACCACTTGATTTTCTATGCTCAAATGAGACCAATTAGTGTTTGGAGATGACCGTCAATTGCCATGGGAAAACAACACTTGTCCCAAACTTGTCCCGCTCCAAGCGGTCACACTTAAAAACGGCCTGGAAGCGGGAGTTTTCACGGACTCCGGCAAAACCAACACCCTCGAAGATTGCTACGACGTGTGTTGCCAACGCAAGGACTGCAACATGGCGTTTCTACTGGCCGACAACTGCTTCACCATCAAGTGTCACAAGACCATCCCCGCCGTTATAAACATGAACAAGGTGCAAGTGTGTGAGACTGACAAGGCTGTGGCTTCTTCGTTCAATCCGCAAGCAGCTCATCTGTATTCGAGGTCGGTAGTTTATGCTCAGCGTCACCATTAACTTGTCAACATTGGTAATACCATAGAGCAGGGCTTCTCAAACTGGGGGTCGCGACCCCTTGGTGGCTCGTCCTAACAAAATTGGGGGGTCGCGTAAACATTTTCTTTTTTTCTTTTTGTGTGTGATGTTAATGAAACATGTAATGATACTTTATCATACAAATGTGATCAAACGGGTCGCAAATAAATCTATTATACATGAGGGGGTCGCGAGTGGAGAAAGTTTGAGAAGCGCTGCCACAGAGAATAAGATGTTTAGCTAAATTTTACAAGTGCCCACAATCTCACTTATAAAACACCATTTTAGCATAATGGTCTAAATTGGTGTACTAACCCAACTTTTTTTATGAACCTTATTCGGTCTTCTAGATAAATTTTTCTTTGAAATATTTAAGTCAATTGCCTCAATTTGGCATATTTAAAATGAGCAACATATATAGAATAATGGCCAGTGAAAACCACATTTACACGCCCACTTCAAATGCCGAGCCTTCAACTGACTACAGTCCGTACGAAAACAAAGAGTGGCAACCTGCCAACCCATTCTACAGCAATCCTCCTTATCAATACCAGGGTAGTTGTTCAAGTAGATTAGTGTAATTACCAAACAATCCCACATAGCGCCAAACATTCCTCAAACTCCCACCTACCAAACAAATGACTTTCCAATGACCAACACATTCAACCAAATTCCTCTGATAACTAACAGCAATGTGCCATCAAACAATGACAATGTGTACGCTGCATCTCCCCAAAAAGAACCCGCTTTGGCAAATATTGAAAATATCAAAGACGTCATGGATAAATACAATGGGTTCATGTTCTCTCCAAACATAGGTCTTTTACCGCTGAACGAGTTGAACAACATCACTGACACTTCAACCAAAGCCAACAACTTTGAAAATGTCAACCTAAATACCAGTGATCATGAAAGTGTTGGTGTAGAATGTCCATTCACAAGAATTTATGACAACGGCGTTTTCCATGTAACACTCCTATTCATTGTCACCTATTGGACCAGTTCATCTTAGGACAAAATGAATGCTGGATTGTTTGAGGAAATACCAGTATCATATGCGAACAACATTTTTTCCTGCCAACCATTCTGCTGTCAAGATAAAAAGTGTGACGCAGTAGTGGTCATTGACGCCAAATGCTACAAAGTTCAGTGCAAATCTTTGTTATCGTGCAAACTGGATACAGATTCCGCCTTGACTTCAACTCGATGGCAAGTATTTCTCAATAGCACTACAATCGTCGTAAATATATATATATACGACAATTCCATTAGATCATGTATGTGAGAAACGCACAGACGAAGGAAGTATTGAAGGACTCCAACGAATTAGCCATTTATGAAAACATTCCGAACGAGAAAACACCTGCGAGCAATATCACTGTGGAAACAAACCCAAATCAAGAAGGTACACAGTTGAAAGTTAGTCGAATGTAAACAAGTTTAGTGACCCCTCCAACAAAGTCGGACTATTACGCCTTTAGACATCCGACATCCACGGAGAACACTCAACCCAGTGCCACTCCGCATTCTGTCGATATTAGCAACGACGAAATTAAAACAATCAGCATATCGGAGAAAGAACTTTGCACTTCCACCCCGGTCCACGAGGATTCAACCGTGGCTGGAGGAAAGGAGGCTGGAATAATGACCAAGTTGGCTGACAACTCCAACATTGAAGTATGTGCGAAGCTTTGCTGTTCGGCCAATATACACAGCAACTCAACTCGAAACAACACATGTCATGTCGCCTTGATGATCGAATCTGAATGCTACGGAATCAGTTGCGAAAGCAAGGAGCTCTGCGCTCCAATCAAGGACAAAAGTAAGACCAGCTCCAAAAGTCTGGTTATTGTCCGAAACATCACTCAGTCGAATGTATCTTCCAGTAACAACGTATCGATGAGTGTTGAGCAAAATCAACAACCCGATAACCACACGGAAGAAGCCACGACTGACAACAACGAAAACGTCCATCTCCACCAAAATTGCTACCACGAAACCATCTCCAAAAATCGAACATTGGTAGCCGTTGCGCTGATAAAAAGCTCGTCTCCTATATCGAGCGAAGGGATCGATGTCGCGATAAAAGAACTTGGGAATGGCGTGAGTAGTATGGAGCGATGTGTGCAACTTTGTTGTGACAATAGTCCGTGTGAAGCGGCAGTGTTGCAAAAGGAGCGATGCATGTCAATCGAGTGCTCAATCAGTCCTTCTTTGTGTAAAACGACCTCTAGTCCACTCCACAACGATGCTGACCACCCCAAAGTGTTCATCGTCAAAAGAACTAAGATTCCGATGGATGGAAACAAGCTGTCAGTTCAAGACAGTACTTTCAAGCGTAATTTCTCAACCCCATTGGTTTTCATTATTTAGTTTGACCAAATTGCTATTTAGAAAAAGACATCTTGATAGCCATAGGGGCTAGTTGTTTAGCAGTGACGGTGATGGCGTTTGCTATTTTCAGTGTGGTTTTCTATCGGAATAGTTACTTGTAATTCAACTGAGTATATTTATGTAAATTCATTTGGATCGAATAGAAAAAGAAAAAATAAACCCAAAAAGCACTCGAAACTCCCCAAACTGGTGGACCCTCATCAACCTCGAAGGCCTCCCAGTATTTTCCCCACTGAGGAGAATATATTGGAAGAGTTGCTAAGCAAAGGTAACTAGCTCACTTTTGTAACCTTCCACTGTCAGCTATCTGTTGAGGATTATGATGAATTATTAATGTACCCATTGGAACTTTACTCATTTGGTTTAAAAAGCAATAAATATTTATATACTTAGCATCTCGTAAATTATTTCAATAAGTTAAATCTAATAAATTGTTGAAAGCTCTCCAAGTGCAGACTCGATATATGTTTGTTTGGTCAAGGGAATGGCTCAATCACTGTGTGAGTAGATTCAAAGTGTCAGTGATATCTAAGTGGCCTTTTTAGTCGATATTGTCACTTTTAATTTACTTTAACCGTCAAAAAATACAAATTCAATACTCATTGTTTTTTCATCTTTCACGAGATAACTGTTATACAATTGTACTATTACGCGTAGGTATGGAAATGTGTAAACTGGGTCTACGCAGACCTCAACGCATTTTTAAGCGCCGCATTTCTGAAACAACAAATAAAATAAATCGCTCAACCGTATTTAAATTTAGTGCGCAAGCACACTTTCCCAAGTATCTTCGATAATAACTATTGAACGAATTGACCTGTGCATTTTCTTGGCTCTCAATGCTAGTTATTTAATTTGTCCAATATAAATAACAGTGTTTTATAGAAGCCAGGGGCTATTTTCATGGATCAAATTAATCTCAATTCCTTAGTACGCATGCGCGGGTGCCTTTTTATATATCGTCACTCTTATTCCCAGAGAATTA
Organism: Merluccius productus; assembly: GCA_027122695.1. Taxonomy (NCBI): domain Eukaryota; kingdom Metazoa; phylum Chordata; class Actinopteri; order Gadiformes; family Merlucciidae; genus Merluccius; species Merluccius productus. Next base: position 3,973 of record JAOPJI010065793.1, on the reverse strand, counting down.
AAAGACGTAGATAAGATTAAAATGGCCGCCGCGCAAGCGTAAACGATATCTTGGAGTAATGCTGTCCACGAAAATATCCCCTGGCTTTGCTTAAAGCATAGTCACTTCAATTTTTCCCGCTCCAACTGAGTATGTATTTCGCACCAAACACAAATACACCTTCTACGCGTTAACGCCACCAATAATAATACATCAAGTTCAATTGATAATTTTGTCATTTTAGCCTCAAAATCCCGCCACATAAAACCACCACCAACAATGAAACATTTCAAAAAATGAAGCTCATGAAGCAAAGTCCGGTAGCTGTATAAATTGTACGTGTGACAGTGTGGTAATTGTCGCGGGCTTGTTATATGTTCAGTGGTGTTTTTCGCGTTAACGGCCTCTAATAGCACATGCTGCAACTCGCCGGCATCCTTAAGAACACATTAGAACAAACACAGTTTCACAAAGAAGTAGTACATCTCATTGAACGCGACTTTTGCTTCACCAGATTCAACAAATCGTTGAATCTCGCAAATTCTTCATTGCAGTGCAATCTCTTCCACACAAAGTAGGTTTCGTTCTTCACATGCACTTGGTACCAAAAGGGCAACGAAGGCAGGTCCGACGAACCGTCTCCTCCAGCGGCTCTTTGGCGAATGTACAAATCGTTGGCATGGCAATCAATAACTTTCTCTTCTGCGAACCAACTATACAGAAAAATCCTCAGCGTGTCGTTTTCTTCGCAATAAAAAACCTTGCCAATCGACTTGATGCGTATCAACAATATCAGCAGGTAGGTGAAGTTTGTCACCAAAGTGGCCAATCGAGTGAAAAAGACTTTGGCTGATATTACCTCAATGTCGGCAATATTCCACTTGTACTGGATAATTATGGAGAATATATTACAAAGACTGGCCGCTTGAGCTTGGTGACAGAACCTTTTGTCGGCAATCGCAGAAAAAGGGTGAAAAAACACATTTTTGTACTTGGAGCAGTGTGTAGGATCACCATCGAGGAAAGCGAATTTTTGGGGTTTAGGACGAGTCTCATCACTCTGAATTGAATTGACGAGGTGTTCAATCTTGCTTGTGAGCGAGACCACTTGGGAGTATTTTGAATTTGGCAGCCAGATTCGAGGCGATTTCAAGCTTCGAACTCTGCCAACTGACCACGTTGATCGGTGTGGTTTCATAATTCGACACACAAGGATCATCATAAGACGGACAATTCAACGATGCTTTTAAACCCACGCCAACCAGAACACATTTAAATTTACGGGTGGTTTCGCGTCGATTCGTTTTTCAACAACCAGCTCAAAAACAACAATAATTTCGGTATTTTAACAGTTGAAATCACCAACTGGTTAGTGCAGTTGGATAATTCCAATGACGAGGATGAACAATTTTAAGTTTACACGCACACCAAACAACGTCGATAAATACATAAAATGATCATTCACTACAATAGGAACTTCGTCGTTTTAGGATGTGACGCACGTCCGATGTGAAACGCAACGCATCAAGGAAAGGGATAATATCGAGAAGAGCAGTGTCGCAGCAATCGTCAGATATCCAGGTGGAAATGGGTATGGCATTGTCTAAAACATGCAGAACACGGTTAAACTCACAAATAACAATCAAAATACTACATCAGTGAGGCTTACAACACACACACACACACACACGTGTCTCAAACTATAGAGCATGACTAGCGAAATACCTTGAAACTTTTCGTAACAAACTGGGCTGTTGTCAAGGATGGCCACATTAGAGAGGTCACTGGAGCAAAGGTGAAGGTTCTTACTGAACCCTCTAGGACGCATATCACAATGCTAGACATAAAGTGAGTCACTCGATCAATACATTAATACTTTTCTAAAAAATCTTTTTTTGAAGTAGGTTTTTTTGTTCTCCAAGAAATCAACAACACAATTTCCATAGGTCTAGTCAGCAATTACAACTGTAAATGTGCAACACAAATGCTCACCTCTTTACTCGCAGAATACACAATCAAATCGTACCACTGAGACACCTACAAGTGACCCCATAAATAATCACTCAACGGTTACCATCGCTTACAACATCCAAAAATAAATCTACAAAGGGCCTTTTGTAGACGATGAATTTTATCAAGTGTCTATCGATGGAGATCTAAACAATGTCGATGGTGTGCAACTCATAGTGACATGTCTACCCATGAAGAGTAGTCGGGTTCTCGTGACGACATTGCGATGGGGTACAACAAGCTATAGCAAAGTATTCACTCAATTAACACAGGTGTCTTGGCATTCAACTCCTACTTCTCATATTTAGAGTTGACCAGAGTCTCGTCAAGATCAATAACCAAAACCTTCCGAACAACACTCTCTAAAACAACTTGGATATCAAGCCAACATCGTTCACTACTTGTATTGAACACAATTCTTGAGTTAATAACAGTATTGGATGGAGCGAGCTCATTGAGGACTTCATTCGATAGGGGTGCTTGATTGTAGACAGAGTTGCTGGAGTCAAGAAAAATTGCCTGGGAAAGCTAGAACAACGTCAACTCTGTCAACCAGTAACAATTAGGCGTACACTGAACTGCCCAAAAATACACATCACTCGACATAGCCCTTTCAGAGCATGGTACACCACAAATTGAATCCACGAAATGAACACCAAATGGCATTGTCTCAAAGCACAATCCAGTAGCATTCTATCTAGACATAGGGGTGCCAGAAGATGTAACGTTTTTGCTTCTTGGGGGATGTTGTGGTTGGTAGGATAACTTTACGTTCTCCGCACAGCTAGTCTAGTATCGATTGCTTTGTATTTGAAGCAAGTCTGCGCATCCTTTATACAGATCAAATATGCACTAAGCTTATTCTTTTGCACTAACACCACATCGCAACTATTGCAATGCCTAATTATTGCGTAATGGGTGTGCGACTAATTGTTTGTGGGGTTAAACCAGTACTTGTGTACGAAAAGTTAGGGGTTTAATCGTGCCTGTCCAGTAGAAAATTTTCCGTAGTTGCACCCTCTATTTTTAAATGTTTACCTAGAGTTTTGCAAAATCCCAGATGAATTCAACTGGTTTCTAGCATTAATTGCGCGTGCGCGATAGCTCAATGTAGTCGGCGTTCACATTGAAAGGACTCATTTTTAGTTAGATTTGTTTTGGCGTTCATGGTTTTAATTTTTTCTAATTATTTTGATGTTGCATGATTAATTACTGTTATTTTAAGATATTAGTAGGCAACAGATTTTTAAAGCAAAATCAACACAATAGTTATGTTTTGCAAACTGAGAATGACGTTAGGTGTCGAAAAGTTTTAAAAAAAGAGTAACTGTTGGTTTCAGCATCATTAACTGGAGAAAAATTTCGTAATCCAAGATGTTGCAAAGGGATACACAAATGCATGGAATATCTAGCTAACTAAGGAATAACTGTGAATTTCGTTAATATACTCACTGAAACTATACACAATCTTATTTGTACCCCATAACATACTAATTGAACTATAAATAAGTCTAAATGGGAACTGACAAATAATTGAAAATAATGAGTACAACAAAGTCTATAAGTTTATGTTTAAATATTTCATTTATAGTATTTTGCATCATTTTAGTGTTTTTATTTGTCATATATGATAGAAATAAATAATAACTTAATTATAGGCCTTTTAATTTTTTCTCAAGTAGTTATATAATTTTAAAGCAAGAGATAATATAGTTTATAGAAATTAGAAATGTTGTAAGTACATTTTTGGGGAAAACCTCAAATATCTTGTAATTTACGAAATTAAACCATTAAGAAAAAATTTATGAACTAAATAAATTCATAATGTTATATTTGATGAAATTTCAATTAAATTGTTTGTTTTCTTACAGAGTAATGCGTTAAGTTTGAAAACAAGAAAATTTGTTGTCTAATTTTCGTATGATATTAAGTCAATAAACCGCGTTTTAAAAATCTTTAATAAAAAATAATTTATAGTTTTTTA
>JAOPJI010065754.1:0-11246 GCA_027122695.1 Merluccius productus | reverse complement strand
TTAAGGACATAAACATGGATGCAGATTTGTATTTATTAGTGTATTGTGTCTTTCTTATAGGAGTGTCCAAGGCCATTTTGGATGCAGCTGGTCCAACTGTAGAAAAGGAATGCACAATTCTAGGTAAGGACCTGTCAAAATGTTACAAATACATTAGTTTTAACATGGGTCGTGCATGTCGTTGGGATGCCATCCCGCTACCGCAAATCAAATCCCAAAGGATCAATGTGTTTCATCGCTACGCTTTCCAATAGTTCCATAACATTGGGAGGACTAATGCAATAAAGTTGAAACATACATATTGCTAATAATATCATGCAGTAGTCATATTATATAGTATCAATGCAAATATGACATTCAAATAATACAATAATACAACCACTGATTTGTTGTATTGACATACAAATGTGTATCAGTATTATTTCCAATAGTTGCCAAAATGATAAGGCATTGGAAGAAACATTGACAGGGTCGACTTGTGTACCTGGACAAGAACAGTATTGCTATCGTTCAAGTATTTATGACCTGTGCAGAGTCGATGAGTGAAGGCACTTCTGTAAATTATTATGCAAGTGAGCTCTTTTAATTGTGGAGAGACAACACACATACACACACACACAAACACACACACTATCTTTATCTCTCGCTTTCCAAAAGTCACATTTACGCACACATCGTCTCACATTTTATTTTGATACACATTTTAACATGAAATATCATAAAATTAATAGAACTGTCTGAAATGTTTTGAGATGAAAGGTGTCAAAACCCACTGATCGCTGCGGATCATCTTTCTTCTTTCCATTTAATGTTAAATATTTAAATTATATTAATAGGTGGACAGCCCAATACAGGAATGATAATGACCAAACCAGGGAACCTGAAGTGTCAAAAGATTCTCCATTTGCCTGGACGCAATGACCCCCAGGATATCCAACTGGCTGTGGAAGCTGCTCTTGTATTGGTTGAACAAAACCATTACACTTCTATCTCTTTTCCTGCTCTGGGTACAGGTGAGATGTAATCTGTCATCTGATGCTCAGGGACCAGTTGTAGGTAATATAAAAATTGGTTGTGTAAAGTATTTGGATGTTTGGCTGGTTTAGGATGAGTGCTACCAGAATGGTGTGTCGGTTAGAACACAGGAATGAGTCCAGGAATTACAATTCAGTTGATTTTATTGCCATTTGCTTTCCTTTCTTTGTTGTTTGATGTCTTAATGTTGTTTTACATTTGCTGGATGTTGCTGGTGATTTACAATCAAACAAACCCAACTTTACTGTTACAAATCATAATTATACATGCACAGAACCACAAAGGAAATCTTTAACCAAATTAAATGATTAACAGTTCTCAAATTAATGTCAATGCAAAAGGATTGAAATAAACTTACAATGTCATAGACGCAGCAAACACATGCAGCAGGCAGAGGAACAAGCAGTCAGTACAAAGAGACACAGTGAGGCTGATTACTAATAATCCTCAGGTGAAGGAAGCTCCCAGAAGTGGGCGTGTCTCCCAGTAGGAGTGGCAGGAGAGTTTGAGTGGCAGGGGAGTAACCGATTGGGATTTTGAACAGCCGCCCCCAAATGTGCCCACTCATACAGTAGGATCATCGGGAAAGGCAGGAAGAGTGATGAGACGACTGACTGGACGGGTGAATGCGACCATCAGAACTGGGCAGGACCTTGGTGAATGTCCCTATGGGCCAGGAACTACGAGGGAGCTGGGGGTCAATCACCATGACAACGGCAGAAGGTGAGATGGAGGGACCATCCATTTTTCACTTCAAACGGGACTGAAGGCTTGGGGGATAATCCTTGATGAAGCTGACCCAGAACCTGTCGGCAAGGATCTGACTGTGTCTCATCAGAATCAGAATCAGCAAACAGCACTTGTGGAAGAGACGCATCTCGCCGCCCCATCAGAAGAATATTTGGCGTTATGGGGTCTGCGTCTGAGATGTTTGATGACACGTAGCCAAGGGGTTTTGAATTCATTATCCCGTCAACTTTAACAAATACAGTATACAGGACTTCCTCTGTCACAACTTGAGTTCCTAAATTGACACGCAGGGCAGATTTAATGAACCTCACCTCACGTTCCCATGTTCCTCCAAAGTGAGGGGCATGTGGTGGATTGAATGAGAACTTGATTTGCTGCTGTGCCAGTTTCTCTTGAAGCATGGGGGCAAGTTGAGCATAGGCTTCTCTGAGCTCCCTTTCGCCACCTCGGAAATTCGTGCCTTGGTCAGATATGAGTTCATGAGGACATCCTCTTCGGGCCACATCGGGTGGTCTGACATTTGAAAAGAATGCCCTCTTCTCATGCCTTCGGCCGATTTTGATGGTGAAGGGGCCAAAGCAGTCCATGACAGCTGACCAGAAGGGGGGCTTATGGAGACTAAGTTTGGAGGCAGGTAAGTCAGTCATACGAGGAACAGAGGGAGAGCTCTTCCATTTCCTACAGTCTACACATGTTTGCTGAACATTCTTCACAGCTTGCCGGCCACGCAGAACCCAGTATTTCCGCCAAAGTTGGGCAACACTCTTTGTGGCCCAGGGTGACGCAAAGAAGAATCAATTTCAGAGATGATTAGAGTGGTGATGTGATTCACAGGGTCCAGGACAATTGGATGGATGACATCAGGCTCAAGATCTTCACTCTGACGGAGTCGGCCGCCCACTCTGATCAATCCTGTAGCCCGATCATATTCTGGAGCTAGTTCAGCCAGGCGACTTTGAGGGGGAACATCTCGGCCACTTTCAAGTAGCTTGTATTCTGTAGGGAAATCCTCTTTTTGGGCCTGATGGAGTAGATGAAGCTCTGCTTGGATGTATGTTGGCTTGGTGGAGTCCAGCTGCATACTCTCAGCAGTAGCGTCAAGTAGCGCTGACCAGGTGCTGAACTGGGAATAGTCAGACTTTAATGGACTGTCAGATTGCTCTACATAACCACAGAACAGGGATTTTCTCAGTTCTGGCAAAGTTTCCTGGGAGGGTAGTACTGGAGATTTTGGCCACTGGTCTGTGGGTAAGTACAGGAAAGATGGCCCTGAGAACCAGCGACTGGTATTGGTGAGTTCTGCCAGCTTCTTGCCCCTTGTGATGTCATCGGCAGCATTATTGGCAGTGTCCACATACCTCCACTGTGCGGGCTGAGTGAGCTCCAGGATTTCTGTGATGCGGTTTGCTACAAAGACTTTGTATCTATATCTTTGATTACAGAGGCATGATTACTGGCCCATTGACGGACCTCAAAACCACCCTCAAGCAAAGTGGAACGCAGTTTGTTGACCATGGCTTTGGCTTCGGGAACAGAGGATAAGCTTTGGAGGCAGTTGTCCACGTAAAATGCACTGAGGACTGAAGTCTGGACATCAGGATGTTCTGCAGCAAGACTCTGAGCATGCCTTTGGAGCGCATATATGGCACAACATGGACTGCACGTCATGCCAAAGGGCAAGACCTGCCATTCATGAACTTCAGGGGGAGTATCTCTCTTCATGCTCCGCCAGAGGAAGCGCAACAGAGGCCTATCAGTGAGTAGCAATCGGATTTGATGGAACATTCCTTTTACGTCCCCACTGATGGCAACCATATGCTCTCGGAAACGAATGAGAACACCAAGCAATGATGGACCTAACGTTGAACCTGGCAGCAGGTAAGCATTAAGGTTTTCACCCTAGTACTGGTAGGAACAATTAAACACAAGGCGGTGTTTGCCATTATGCTCCACTAAATGATAGGGTATATACCAGGACTCCTGGCTTTCTTCCACTTCCTGTGGATTCAGTTGCTGACATATCCGGCATCAATCAGTTTTTTGATCTCCTGCTCATAGATGACTGCACGCTCTGGGTTCTTGGACAACTGTCGCTCAATGTGACGTAAAGTTGACAGGACTGCTTCAGGAGGTGCATGCAGTAAGGGGGCATTTTTGGCTCTGAGCAAAGGAGTGGCATATCTCTTTATTCCATTAATCTCATGGTGCTCTGTTCATTGTTCTAGGCACTCAAGGGCTTGTTGATCCTGCGTGGACCTGAAAATGGCTTTAGGATTCTTGGAATATGGGAATACTTCGATCTGCCACAATCTTTCCACATCTCTCTGTAACTGGTCTTTAGCAGGAGAAGTGAGGAAAAAACACTGGGCGTCAGAGCTGGAGTCTTGCACGAAGGAGGTCAGTCCAGCCTAAGCGGGTATGCAGGGCAGCTGGGCTTCCAGGGGGGCCAAATCTCACACGTTCCACAGAACACAGGAGATGAGAGTTGTCTGCCCCCACCAACAGCAATGGTCTGATCTTATTGAACTCCTGCAAGCCTTGAAGATGCTGATAACGTCTCTGCAGAGTGGTGACAGGGTAAGTCTGCTCAGGTAAATCTAATTGCTTCGCAGTGAAAGCATCTTTGATCTCATATTTCTTGTGCTGATTGGAAGCTGATGAAATTGAGAAGGATACTGTAGTACCCTCGATTTTCTCTGTGCCTTGTCTGATTGTGCGCAGGGCTAAGGACTCGGCCGCCCCATGTAGGCCTAACATCTCTGCAGCAGAGGACAAAAGCATGGTTCTCTCTGAACCGTCGTCCAGGATGGCATAGGTGTCCAAAGATTTCCCATTGTGAGTCAGGACAACTTTTACCACCTTCAGGAGTACAGAGTTGAATCCACTGGGCCTACTCAGATAAAGAATGTGTTGCTCACCTTTACGGGTATTCACTTCATGTAGGATTCCTAAATGCAACCTTTCTTTAGGTCACAGTTGGATGAACGGTTCGAACGTCCACACTTCCAGCAGCGGCCATTGTCTATAATCCACTTTACCTTGGCTTCTACATCAAATTCAAGACACTGACTGAGGTGGTGAGATGGACTTTTACAGAAAGCACAGGAGGAGGATGTAGCCTCACTTGGGGATTTCACACGTGGGTTAGTGTTTCGCGTCTGGGTATAATCTCTGGCACTCTCTTCCTGATTTACACCTTGAAGGAAAGTGCCGATGGGGTGGACTGATCTCATGGTTCCTCCATCTCTGGCCGGTGGTCTAGTGATACTCCGTGATAGCTCACTCACTTGAACAGCTAAACTTTGGCATTCTGCTTCCTCCTCTAACCAGTTTGCGAAATCTATCAGATTATACGGCACATCTGGTCTTAATATTCGGGCTTGTCTGGCAAAACTGGCAACCTGGTCAGCAGGGAGCTTACTGAGCCGCTGACGGACATGACATGCACAGGCCAGCTCTGTTGCACCTTCATTATGACCCCAGGACTGAAGCATGCCCACCAAAGCTCTGATACGTACGGCAAATTGACTGAATCCTCGAGAATCTCCAGAGCGAACAGTTGGGAGACTCTGAACGGAAGTGATTTCTCTTAACACCAGGTGGTGTGGTTGGCCGTACCTCTTCTGAAGAGCTTTTAAAGAAGTGGTCTAAGGCTGTGGTTGATGAACATAGGCGAGGGCAAGATGGCGGGCTGAATCCAATTTCAAGTGGTCAAGCAGAATATGATACTTATACTGCTCATGTTCCTCAGGTGGCAATAAGTTCTCCAGAGCCATATTTAGCATTGCAAACTCATGAGGGTCTTCTCTTCTAAAGAACGGGAATAAAGGCTTTTCATATGCTGACCTTCTGAGCTGAGCAGGGGGCACTAATGTGTAGGACACAGGTACTGACGACTGGGCTGGAATACCAGGGTAAGCAGATGCAGCAAAATGGGGCCTACTGAGGTAATGCACCTGATCAGCAGGTACCTCATGAGACTGGGACACTGAGACTGTCGGAATCAAATCAGCAACAGAATGGCACTGGATATTTCTAGGGTGACTACGTACCCCTGTAGGGGCCTACCAGGGTCAACTAGTGCTGGGGCCGGAGGCAGATGGAGAGGGCTACGAACAGGCATATCTACAGGGTTATTAGCAGGGGCTGTCCCTCTAGTCTGTGAGGCTGGTGCAGGCCCGGGGAGAGCCTGAGGAGGTTGTAGTGCAGGGGCTATTGGAGCAACATGCTCTGGATGAACAAGTGGGGGATATGACAGATTTGGGACAGGATAAGGAAAATAGGGAGGCCTGAAGAATCCACAATTTTGGAAGTAAGCAGGATAGGCTGGCATTGGCGGTGGCACCCATGGAGGGCCTTGGAAGTAGAAAGGATTTCCTGGCATTTGATTCATTTGGGGGAGAGGATCACCCCTTGCTGACTGTGGGTCACTCTGATACATACCTAGATTGCCAAAATCATTATAGATTCGAAATAAATCTTGATTGGCACCTGGTGGCTGATTCAGGTATTGTGGTATCGGATTCACATTCAGGGGGGCTTGTGAGGTTAAGTTCCTCTGACAAGGAACTGGTGGCTCATGATGTTCATGAACGTTTGGGCTTCTCTGTGTGTCTGATGGTTCTCTACATGCACGTGCAGAGGGTGTGGGAAGCATAGAAGCAGGTGGAGGTGGAAGCATGCTTTGTCAACCTTGATGGTGAGGGGAGAGGCAGGCTTTGTCTTGTTTCCTGATGATGGCGAAGACATTCTCCCAGCTCCTGCACAAAGGATGTCCTAAAGTCCACTGGTAGATCTCTCTCCTGCCTGTCTCCCTGGAGATGTAGCATGTGAGCATTGTGATTCAGAAATGAAGGAAGAACATTTGCTTTGGTCCTGCATATTCTTCATAATTTCTCCCAAATTCATCAGCATGCCCTTCTGTTTTACCTCCTCAGACAGAGCTTTCACATCAGTGTTTCCATGTGGTAACATGGCTTCTGGATTTACTCCTCCTTGTGATTGACCTTGCACATTTGTAGCAGAAGAGTGGGGATGTACCATTTCATAATCCTGATGCCACACAGAAGGCCTCACATGCCTAGTTGAACGCTTCATTTTCCCGGGGTTATATTCCATTCCAGCAGCCATCCGGCTCGAAGGACCATGTTAAGTATTTGGATGTTGGCTGGTTTAGGATGAGTGCTACCAGAATGGTGTGTCGGTTAGAACACAGGAATGAGTCCAGGAATTACAATTCAGTTGATTTTATTGCCATTTGCTTTCCTTTCTTTGTTGTTTGATGTCTTAATGTTGTTTTACATTTGCTGGATGTTGCTGGTGATTTACAATCAAACAAACCCAACTTTACTGTTACAAATCATAATTATACATGCACAGAACCACAAAGGAAATCTTTAACCAAATTAAATGATTAACAGTTCTCAAATTAATGTCAATGCAAAAGGATTGAAATAAACTTACAATGTCATAGACGCAGCAAACACATGCAGCAGGCAGAGGAACAAGCAGTCAGTACAAAGAGACACAGTGAGGCTGATTACTAATAATCCTCAGGTGAAGGAAGCTCCCAGAAGTGGGCTTGTCTCCCAGTAGGAGTGGCAGGAGAGTTTGAGTGGCAGGGGAGTAACCGATTGGGATTTTGAACAATTAGTTGTTATACCAAATAGTAGAACGAGTATACAACAAAACTGGCGATGAGGTTGTTCTCATGTTGTGTTTGTTATTTTCAGTGCAGTCCTAGTTCAACACGTTGTTTCGTGGGTGTACAGTGCAGGGTCATGGCTAGCTGGGCAATGGCGCAAGCTAGCTACTGCAGTGTAGACGAGACAGCACCGGAACACAGGATAGCGCTGCTGCAGGGGAATCTCTGCGGTGGAAAGTAGACTGAAGTAAAAAGAGAAGGGAAGGCTTGTGTCGGGACCACAACATAAAATAAGGAAAGTAAAAAGGAATAGAACTGGCAGTGAAAATAATTATATGGATAAGACTAATTGCTGAAATCAGAGGGAAAAAAAAAACATGAAAACATTGAACATTGAAAATGGCTGCACTGCTTGGAAATATAGGACCATTTGAGGAAAACACAGAACAATGATGGTTTGAGTATTTTGGACTCGCTAACAAGATTAAAGGGGATGTCATAGTGCCAACATTCTTAAGTATTATGGGAGGAACAACATTCAACCTACTGCGTAGTCTAGTGCAACCTGACAAGCCAGGGGACAAGTCTTATGAAGAAATAGTGACAATATTAGGAAATCACTACTCTCCTAAGCCACTGATTATCACAGAGAGGTTCAGATTCCATAAAAGTAACCAGGAAGAGGGTGAATCTGTTTCACAGTTCGTAGCTGTACTGAAGTGGTTATCTGAACATTGTGAATTTGGACTTTCACTCAATGACACCATGCGTGACAGATTGTTGTGTGTGGTCTACGCAGTGGGGCTATTCAGAAACGTCTAATTACTGAGGTTAACCTGAGACTGGAAAAGGCCATAGAGATAAGTACGTCAATGGAGATGGGTGCCCGAGAAGAACAGCAGCTAAGTACATCAACCCAAGTGCATAAGTTGTCCTTTGAGTCCAAGAACAAGGCAGCAGCTGGCAAGCCATGCTACCGTTGTGGGAAAACATGGCACTAGGCATCAGAGTGTTGGTGTAAGGACTTAGACTGCAGAAACTGTGGTAAGAAAGGCCATATCGAATGTGCCTGTAAAAATAAAAACACCCAGACATACAAACAGCACACAGATGAATAAAAGTGGCTTCCACAGAAACAAGAAAAAACATGTAAACAAGATGGAGCACGAACAGGACGAGCAGAGTGACTGTGAGTCTGATGATGAAGATACAGTGCATGTTATCTGTTAGGGACAGTGATGATGGATACTGGGTCACACCACGGTTGGAGAGCAAAGCAGTGCGGATGCAAGTGGACACCAGTACACGTGTATCCATGGTATCTGAAGCTGTTTACAAGGTGAAGCTGCAGCACCTTACTCTTCGAGTGACCATGTTGAAATAGAATAGAATAGAATAAATCTTTAATGTCCACCAAGGTGGACATTTTTCTTTGGCTCACCAGACATAAAAGACAGATAGACATGCAGCCACAATATCATCTCAGACATATGAATGGAGATATCATGATAAAAAATGAAAAAGATAATAAATATGCTTAAATATATAAGAGTAAAAATAGCATCCCAGTTTGATATTGTCACTTGGTTTGGGTGAGGATACTGAAGGCATTTGGAATAAAGGATTTTTTAAATACACTTTTTGCCAGAGGCATTCTGTAGCGCCTCCCAGACTTCAGGAGCTCAAACTGGCTAGAAAGAGGGTGTGTACTATCTGCAGTGATTTTCCTAGCTTTCTTCCTCATTCTGTCTCTGTATATTTGGGTCAGATGTCTTTGGGGTTTTCCTACTATTTTACTAGCCATCAACACTATCCTGGTTAGTTTGTTCTTGGATCTACAGCTTAAGTGTCCAAACCAAGCAGAGAGGTGAAAGGTTAAAACACTTTCAATGTGTGTGGTGTATACTAGCTCAGTTATCTGAGCACTAATGCCCAGACGGCTCAGTCTTTGGCTCAGAGTCGTTGTGAGCATTTCTTAAAAATGTACTCAGTGTTGTCAACAACTGTACCTAGGTATTTAAAAGTTCCCACAGTTTCAACTGCTAGGCCATTAAGTGAAACTGGCTCTGTTGCTGTGTCTTGTTTTTTGCAGAACAGTAACTCGTTTGTTTTTGACACAAATTAAGGACCTACACTGGTGAGGCTGGGATGTGACAGTGGAACACAACAAGCAGAAAAAGACTCTTCCACTGTACATCATTCAAGGAAACCGTCCAGCTCTGCTAGGCCGCAGGTGGCTGGAAAAGCTCCAACTGAACTGGCAAGAAGTGATCCTGGTTAATGATGGAGACAAGGGCCCCCTACAGGAGATCTTGAAGAAGCACTCCAACGTTTTTGACAGAGAACTAGGCAGTATGAAGGACATTAAGCACACCAAAGTGTCTCAAAGCTAGACCTGTCCCGTATGCCATCAAACCCAAGGTAGAGGCAGAATTAGACAGATTAGCGAAGAGTGGAGTGTTGGAACCAGTGGGCACAAGTGAATGGGCTACACCGATTGTTCCAGTCATGAAAAATGATGGGGCTCTAAGGATCTGTGGTGATTTTAAAGTCACTGTGAATCCTGTTTTGACTGCAGAACGGTATCCATGACCCCTCATTGATGACCTCTTTTCATGTTTGGCTCGAGGACAGAAGTTTAGTAAGATAGATTTATGTCAGGCATATCTCCAGATGCATGTTGATCCAGAGTCACAGGAACTGTTGACCATAGTGACACACAAAGGTCTGTTCAGGTAACGGAGGCTCCCTTTCTGCTCCAGCACTTTTTCAAAGAGCACCCAGATTCTGAGTGGGCTACCAGGATTCCAGTGCTACTTGGATGACCTGCTTATCACAGGACCAGATGAGCAGTTGCACTTAAGGAGCCTGGATGCAACGCTACAAAGACTGGAGGAATATGGTCTGAAAGTCCGGAAAGACAAGTGTGAGTTTTTCCAACCTTCTGTTGAGTACCTGGGGCACGTAATCGACAGCACTGGACTCTACAAGGCACCATCAAAGGTGAAGGCTATTGTGGAGGCTCCATCCCCGAAGAATGTGAGTGACTTGAGATCATTCCTTGGCCTGCTGACATACTATGCAAAGTTCATGCCTAACCATTCCAATAAGCTGAAGCCGCTGCATGAGCTTCTAAACAAAACCAAGGCATGGAAGTGGACAGACAAATGTGAGACAGCTTTCAAAGAAGTGAAGACAGCCGTCTCTCAATCTGAGGCCCTCACCCACTTTGACCCCACATTACCACTTCAGCTGGCATGTGATGCCTCACCTTATGGTGTGGGTGCAGTAGCGTCACATCATGCCATCAGGGGAATAGAGGCCAACCACCTTTGCATCGAGGACACTGAGCAAAGCAGATAGCAATTACATACAGATTGAGCGTGTAGAACTGTCTATAGTGTTTGGGGTGAAGAAATTGCTTCAGTATCTCTTCGGCAGAAAAGTCACGCTACTGACGGACCATCGACCTCTCACCTCTATCTTTGGTCCTCATCCTGGCATCCAGTGGCTTGCGGCCAGTCGTATGCAGCGATGGACTCTGTTATTGTCCACCCACCAGTACGACATCAAATATAGGAAGGCGGACCAGCACAGGAATGCTGACGGGCTCTCAAGGCTCCCGTTACCTGTCACACACACTGAGCCAACACAAGCTGAGATCTTCTACTTCAAGGAGGTGACTGCTGCTCCAGTAACCTCGACTCATGTGAAGAAACACACTCACACTGACCCAGTCACATGGGCGTAAAATTGCGTATGGACGGTGTGGACGTGTCCATACCAATATTCAAATGTGCTGAAATTGTCCACACCA
>JAOPJI010065737.1:0-11249 GCA_027122695.1 Merluccius productus | reverse complement strand
TGCTGACGCCATAGATACAATTTTATATCGGAATACTCCGCAACCGAAATAGTCCCCTTTATAGTAGGGCATTAATATTACGTAGTAAATCCACTACATATAACAGTAGTAATCTTCTATTAATGCAGTTAGAATAAACCAGTGTTCATTATGTTAGTTATTTGTATAACATTGTTTACTAAAAACATATCCATCTCAAAATTTATGCTTGTATTTAAATTAATCCGTTCGTGTTTTTTATCCGCTTAATACCCATGGAAATAAGCTGAAGCGAAAAGGCGAGTTGTTACGTTTAAAGTGTCCAACAATTTTAAACTTTGCTACTATTGATTTATTCGCTTTAAAAAATGTTTAAATGGACACTATAAATTTAAAAAGTTAGTTCTCCAGCTATTTTTACTGAACAATTTAATTGATGTTACATGGCAACCACGCAAATAAACTATAAAACGGGCAAAAAGACGTTGATTTTATTAAACACCGTCAAGCACTTAACTCTGTACACAGTTAGCGTTCATATTGAAGTATACATAATAGTTTTAACTGTGTTATTAAAACACTTAATGCTAATCTCATGCGTGCCATTTTCCAACGGTTTTTGCTTCCACCTTAAACTGTAGCTACAGTTATGCGCGAAACTGGCCTATTGCTTTGCAACCGACTATTTTAATAAACATTTGTGCAACCACCTATTACTTTTATGACGACTTGGTAACATGTGGTGCTTTTAAACAAATAAAAACGTGTGTACCTTTGATTTGTTAAATTCTACTTTTTTACTAAATATGTATCAAGTAGAAATCATTGAATATGCATTATAAATCGATTTTGATCGATTTGAACCGTCGAATTTAAAAAACTTTACCGGTTTTCATTTTTTCGAGTTGAAAAAAGTCGATTTTAAACGATAAAAACAGGCTGAAATGAGAAAAGCGAATCTAAGTGATTAACTATTTACCAGAATGGAGTGACTTGGAAATAGAAGGTGCTTCATTTATCTGTAAATATTGTAAGGTGATGTTATCACCTAAACATAACCGAATACAAGAGCACTTCAGTTCTAAAAAACATTCCTCAATAAAGTCAACTATATCAAAGATTGTCCCTCTTCCAAACATCCTGTACCGCGAAAGGTCGAATTCAACTGAATTGTAAAAAGATTTGGTAAAAATAATCGTTGTTGATGGTCTACCATTTTCTTCAAAAAATAAAACCAGCAACATAAGGGAATTTATTTCGGCATATTATGCAGCATCAAGGTCATTACCCGATGGAAAGTATTTGGTTAAAAACACCTCCCAGTGATAGTGAGGAAGGAATAACATTAATCAAGGCAATGATGGCGTATTTACGCTATAGCTTAATAATACGTGAATCTCCAGATTAAACCAATAGACCTATTTTTAATACCTTTGCTTGTTTTGTGATAGGTCTTCTGGAAAACGAAAAACAGTTATGCTGGACTCTTCCAGGCTTTTCTGATGTAATTCAATTATTGTCGCGAATCATGTCTCTGAAGTGCTAGAACGGTATAATTTTAATTATTGTATTGTTATAATTTCTGATTTATCCTCCTATATGAAAAAGTATTACAAAGACTTAAAGTTATGTATCTTCATATCATTCTGATACCTTGTTTTTCACGTTATTCATGGCACTTCAAAAAGCTATTGACGTATACTTCATGAAAGTTAAAAAAATTTGCATGAAGATTGCATCACTTCTGTCAAAAAATAGAAACGCAAAAAATCTATTTGTGACCCACCTCAAGAAGAATAATTTCCATCAAATCAAAGAAGTACCAAGGGTAATGTATATCCTTTGGTATAGTTTCTATAATTACTTAAAACGAGTAAAGGAGTATTATGCTGCTGTCATCGACTTTTTAAAAGACGCTAAAGAAGAAAAATATGGCCAAAAATGTGATGAATACGTTGATGTAGACCATTTAAATATTTTCTACGTCTCGTTGACTGCCCTAATTGGTGGACTTACTCCCTTATCTGACTTTTCAGAATTAACTGAAACGGAAGAAAATTGCATTTCAAGGGTATATGATTGGTATAAGGATGAATGTTTTGCAAAAAAGGTAATTTGAAAGGAAGTCGTGATGAAATTATTGGTTTCATTCCATTTGAACACAGAATTAACTTAATTTCCAAGTCTGGGGGTTGTGTAACAAAAGTGCTGAAGAGATTAGCCTAATAATGTCAAAAAGTTTCGAAAATTCGTTTCCTATCAATCACATTTCTTGAAACATTGAAGTTTATTGATCAAACTATTACTGAAAGCGTGAATCTTGAGGTTCTTTGTTACTTTTTACAGGTGAGTGACAAACTAAAGCTCCAGAATGAATATAAACTGCTTTGGGAAATGCCAAAAAATTCTGCACAATCTACTGGCATTGACTCTTGGAAACAATGATCAAATGTGTTTCCTCTGCTGTCAACCCTTTGTCAGGATCTACTTATACTACCCATGTCGTCCATTAACGTTGAAAGAAGTTGTCCAATGATGCGATGTGTGTTTGGAAAAGAAAGGTCAAACCTGAGTGACTAACGTCTTACTATTTTTTCAATTTTGTATTACAATAAGAACCTTTTGAAGTCAAATAGTTGTAGTATATTGCTATATTTTCGTCGATTAACACTGATTTTCGTTTTTTGAAATATATGCGTCGATAAAAATCGATTTTTATTATTTTTTTATTTCAATCGATAAATACCGTCGGTGTGAAAAAAAATAAACGTCGAAAATCTCCAACCCTATCTATAAAATAGAACACCAATGATATCGGTGTGTTTAAAAAACAATAGTTTAATATGCTAAGCTTTTAGAAAATTCAACAACTTTTAAATGTTGACAATTTAACGCATTATATACTTTGTATTAAATTAAAATGTTATTGGTGCGAGATTGCGCATTCTAGATATTCAAAAAAATATAAAAGTAAACACAAAATTCACACATTGAACGTAAAACAAGATTAAAACTTTCAATACCGTGTACCTCAATTTTAATCCACTCTACTAAAATTATAACAACTTGGACCTTTTCGCAAAACAAGACAGAATGCACACTCAGTCCAATTTTTAAACTCTTACTGATTTCAACATCAATTTTGACTTTGGGGCAATACTTATTTTCTCGTTCAAATTTGCCAAAACAGAATGAAGACATCTAATTGTCCAATCACCGATATTGGCTACAGGTGGACTATTTATTTTAATCGAGTCTCTCAATGGGCGTAACTTAACAAATCCTAGAGATTTCTCATTTAATACTATCGCCTAAATTAGCCCCTACCACCTATACGGTGGGACAATCAACTCAACTGAAATGTGGCAGCAGCAGCCCATAAACTTAATCAAACCAACAGAAAATTTTATTATAGTTATTATCAAGGCAAATTATTAGTGATGTGTGGATCAGTGTTTTCAATTGAGCCTTTTGGATTCACGCATCTTTTGAACTCTGTATTCAAACTCTTCAGTGTTCTATAATGTAAGTTTAGCGTTTAGATGTGTGAACGCAGCGATTACCCTGAATCGTCTCTGTCTTTCCAAAAATTGCTCGAGAAGCTGCCAACCGCCGCCAACTCTCACCATCAATGTATTACCGAAAACCTGTGAATATAAAACATATAACGACGATCAACAACAGTAGCGTGTAGAAAATATTACTCGGACAAAAATGGATCTATTTCCGAATTTGACCATTCCTTCCTGACGATTATTGCGAGCACACTCGCGTGTCGAATGGCGCCTCTAAATAGAAATAGCACAATCAAACACGAAAACTCACGTCAAAATAGGTGTGTTGTGGTAATCTTCTGGCGCCCTAATCAAATGAATCAAGCCTCAAATTTAAACGGAGGTACTTTATTGAAGCAAAGTCTGGCGTGCCTTTCCCCCCGTGCAGCTCGCGTTTTTTGCTTCTCAGTGATGGATCTTCTGTAAGACATCGGGCCGCTTTTGCTGTAACTTGAAGCGTGCTTCGGTTGGTCTAGAATTGTTGAACCAGTGGTGTTACCTCTACCACCAGCGCTATTCGTTGAATTAGAATTACTCGGCCCTACATAAAAGTTACATTACACAAAGTCCTAATAAGTTACCAGGCAATTTCCCTGTTGAACTCCAATTTAAACTAGCCCCCACATTTTGGTGACTATTAACTGTGGCACTAGATGCTAATTAAATTAACTGTGCAAGTTATTGAATAACCTTAAATTCGGCACCGTTGTTGGCTTTCTCGTGGTCCTGTGGACAGGACGAGAGTAAGTTGCTGTTTTAGCTCTCGGCGTTTTATGTGGAGTATTTTTGAGCGATGTCTAAAAGAGATTACATTCCGAAACATGCAATACCAATAAGACTTTTGAATAAACAGGCAACGAAGACTTTCTCTGAGGAGACTGTTCGTTATCCTCTTTCGTCGTAGCTGCAGCGGCGCCCCTTTTCGCTCGCATTTCAGCTAAAGAAGGAGTCTTGGAATCAGATATCATTTGGTCGGATGCAACGTTAGTCAATGGACTGTCAGAAATGATCATGTGTTCGCCACTGACATTACCGGATAACTTTTCGAATATTTGTGAATAACACTCTTCATTGGTGACGTTTTTGTTTTCAATCACCACTTTAGGAATGCTCTTGTAGTTCTAACCAACAAATTAAAGCAAATATAAAGCGCAACACTTACAATACTGAAACAATTCACTAAATGTGTAAAATGTGAGAGAGTGGAGATGGACGAGCAAGCAGCAGCTTCGTGATCTGGTATCGACTTCACTTCAAACGAAACATTGTGGTCTCCATCTTCATGGTTGCAGCGGACGAAAAACACATTGGTGTAGTTCGTTTGAGTTCCCTCTCCAGTATTCGTCGTGTACATCAGAGGTATGTCCATAAAGTAGTTGGTGTCGACGTTCAAGGCAGCTGTCGATTCGTGCTTCTTTTCGTCGTTGGATTCTTCGTTTGGCTTTTGAACGGGCTTATTTTGGTAGACAATGCTGTAAAAGGACTCCTCGTCTTTTTTGGCGGACTTATTTTCAAGTTCTGCTTTCCATAAATCATTCATAAACAGACATTCGACCCGTTCGTTCGAGGCGGGCTTTTCTTTTTCTTTATGTCCCGCGTCAGCAAACAAATACTCGCCCAAATTGGCCACGTCAACAGTAACAGCGGTTTCGAGCTCTTCAGTGTCGTCCTTGCGATTTACGGCAATTTCACAGTGCACTTCGGACAAATCACTGTTCTTCGTTCGATGGAAGTCACTCGTGAACCTGTTATCTTCAAACTTCAATGTTTCACTATTTGTCTGTCTAGTGGAGGTTGAGCCTTCTTTTTCAACGGCGTTTTCGTGAATCTTTGCACTACTTTCGTTAATCGGTGCTGAAACTTTCTCAGACAGTTCATTTGACTGCGCTTCGATAACCTCACTTTGAAATAATTGTTCGCTGTGAGTTTTCACGCCATTATCCGAGTGTTCATCAGTTGCCTCTCCATCAATATCGACTTGAGTTTCTTCATATTCAGGGTTTGTATCATCAAATTGCAAACGTTTCGTGCATTTTTCAACGACCATTGCCTCATTGACCTCTATGTGCTTTTTAATTGGGGTTGACGCAGCGACTTTCAACAAACCAACATTATCTAAAGCGTCATACTCCAACGAGGAGTCATCGGTCACACTCAATGGTAAGCTACAAGCGTGGGGGCCGGTGTTCAGAATAATATGGTCTAGTCCTTCTTCCAAGGCGCGAATCTCATTTTCATCGTTGGACGTCAACGGTTCGTTCAACTCTAGGTTGGCCAACTCCTGCAAACCCTCGATAAACTCCTTATCGGTTGATCTCTTTTGAACTACATCTTCCATTCTTCTTTTAATTTCCTTGCGGAGAGCGCATTGGTTGGCTTGATCCAGTTTTGCGTTCTCCAACACAACCTTGAGTGGAGCCACAACAACTGTGTTGGCTATTTCATCGATCAACGTCTGGAGCCTCGGATTCTTTAAAGGACTTAATACTTCGTTATCGGCGCTTGGTGGATCGTCCAATGAGTTTCTCTGCTTGGCAACGGCATCAAAATCGCACGAATAGTTTCGCTCCAAAGACTTCTTCGTATCGCCTCTTGATTTCTCCTCAGCCAAGTGTGCAATTGTGGTGGCTTCATCCGCTGACTTCGACAGTCTCTTTAGGATGATTTTCCCATATGCACTATCATTTTGGACATCTTTCTCAAAGAATGATAGTTCACTAATTGTTGTTGAGTACTCCAATTGAGTAGAATCTACGTGTTGCTGCACCTCACCACCATTGGGGTCATCTCTCAAAGTTGCGGTGCCCCGCAAGTGATCAGCATCCTTTCCAACGATAGGTGCTGTGGCTTCAGGTTGTACACTTCTTTGAGTGATAGGTTCTACGGCAACCACTTCGATCTGCTCAACCGATCTATCCAACTCAAAGTCACTATTGGAGCTCAGTTCATTCGGGTCGCGACTCTCAACAACAGCCATATTCTGGTAGGGAAAGTAGAGCTTTTTTCCTTCGGAAAGGTGGAAATCAGCTTTGCGTGCAACGAACCTGTCTTCAGTTAGTAGATCCGTATTTTTACTTATCCACTCTTCCGATATCTTCCTCTCATTATCTTTATCGTCATCGTTCAGTTGGTCATTTTTCGGTTTGAAGACTTCATCTTCGTATTCGTATAATTCCTCCAAAGTGGTTTGGTCTTGGTTTTCATCTGTTTTGTTATTTCCATCATTAGCATCAAGCGAGATGTCGTTAGTGGTGCTATTATCCACTTCGGAAGATAGCTGGTACGTCGGATCAAAATTTTCTATTTGTAAAGAAAACAAATTTTTAGATAGCAGTTCATCCGAACCTTCGTCAATAAGTTTCTTTATTCTCTCCAAAATCAATAAATCAGGAACCACCGGCGTGTATTTTTCAATGAGTTCCTTGTCTCTTCCGAATATTTTCTCGAGTATTTTACGTTTTTTTGCAATGCCTTCCATTAATTCCAGATTATCTTCCTTGCCTTCCGCCAGCAGTACGAAATCCTCCTGCGGGTTCTTGACTATGTTAGTTTTTGTAGTGTCGTCTTCATGTGTTGACATTTGGCCTGCCTTTCTTATAGAATCTATCAAGAATTCAGAATAGGATTTGGCCAGGTGCTCCCCATCGTCGACAAAGAAATATTTGCTTCTAGTCTCCTCGAATTGTCTCTCAACATCTTCCGTTGAGAGGTTGAGCTTGTGGGTGTTAGTGTCGTCGTTCTCTGACTCTGTTTCGTCGAATTCGGTTGTAATATCCAACGTATTCTTGCTTTCGCTACACCCACCGAACTCGATGGCGTTGTGAGTGTGTTCGCATGTTTCGTTACATTCATCATCGGTCACTAGTTCTACAGAACTAACGTTGGGTTGAAATTCTTCCTCCGACTGGTCAAAATCTTCATTTCCGTCTTGGAGCATCTCACAGTCATCATTTGGTGTGTATTGGCCTCTGACAGGTAGCACTGTAACACTCTCAGTCCCGATATGGTATCTTCGACAAGAACCTTCAGATGACGAGGCGCGAGATGAATAATGAGAACCGGTGGCATCATCTGAGGAGTCACATTCAGTTTCACACGATCTGCTGATGTCGCTTTCATAGGTTGAATCCGATTTTTCGTCTTCACTACATATCGAGTCAATGTATAAGTCACCAGTGCCCAGGTCATTGGGGAGATTCTCCAAAAAAAAGTCAATTTTCTCTTTGAGGGACCTTCTTTGTTCGTCATACAATGGTTCAATTGTTATTACAGAGCTATAGGTTTCTTCAGACTCTCTTGGTGCGTTAACTGTTGTTTCTTCGGAGTCTGTTATTTCATTTGTTGGGCACTCTTTAAACGAATGATCGCTAATGTTGGATGAAACACCTTCCATACACAAATCATCTCCAATTACATCTTCTTTGTCTATTTTTGGCGTGTCAGTAGTAATAAATTCGGCAGTAAATGCTTCTTCACCTGAACAAATCGTCCGAACATGACACACTTCAATTTGTTCTGCATCATCACCACAATAGGGCGCAATGGTATCTTTAAAACCTTGGGTGAATTTCTCATATTGTGTGTCATTATTGTTCACATTTAATGGAGTTTCGCTTTCTTCCTCAGCTGAGTTTATTGATTGTCCCACATTACTATCATTCAGCATAACGAACACATCATGTATTCGTTCATCATTTCTTAGTGCCTCTATACTTGCAATATTTGATGATTCAGTTCTTCTTTCTGTGGATATAGCTACGACTGGACCTTTAACACAAGTTACAACAACCTCCTCATTGACATCGCAAGATTTCTCATCGTTCAGGTCACCGTGAACCACTTCGAAGTCAAACCTTTGTGAATATTTACCAAGGTTTTCCTCAATTGAAGGCTTTATTTGTTCTATAGGACTATCATTCAGCATAACAATCTCATCATGTATTCGTTCATCTTTTATTTGGGCATCCATACTTGCAATATTTGATGCTTCAGTTCTTCTTTCTGTGGATATAGCTACGAGTAGATCTTCAGCACAAGTTGCAACAACCTCCTCATTGACATCGCAAGATTCCTCATCGTTCAGGTCACCGTGAACCACTTCGAAGTCAAACCTTTGTGAATAATTACCAAGGTTTTCCTCAATTGAAGGCTTTATTTGTTCCATAGCAGTGTCATTTATCATTACAGAGTCATCGCTAATTCGTTGGTTTTCTGTTGGTGTCTCGATAGTATCAGGATCAAACGATATTTTTATTTCATCACTAGAAATATCTACTTCAACACATTGTTCGTGTTGAACGTAAGCTTTAGAACCACTTTCTATGTTATCAGTAGACAATTCATTAACAATCATTTGAGCTCCACTATTTTGAAACGTTGTTTCAACGTTCTCTTTGAATAATGAGCATTTATTCGAAAAAATACTTTTATCCACCAATGCATATGTGTCACTTTCCGCTGGTACATGAGCAGATTCGACTGAAGAAATGTCTTTTACCGGGAAATCACTTCCATGTGGAGTCAAACCTGCATCACAGCTACAAATATGTTTAGTGTGCAAGTCGAGCTCATTGTTCATATTTCCAGCAATAGGTAAAAGAATCGCGTGCTCCTCATCAACTAAAGCTATGGTTGGTTTAAGATGAGTGCTATGTATCGGATTCAATGTGTCAGAGCCAACTTCTTCACATTCCAATGGTGAGTCAGCAGTGACCAATTCAGAAGTAGTTGATTCGAGTGTAGTGAAATCGTTCACGATACATTTTTCATGCAATTCAGGAGTGACCTTTGACTTGTCTTCGTAAAAGAGTTCAACGCAAGAGTTGTCATTGGCACTTATCTCCGGCGCGGAGTTAACTTCTGTTTTCAAGAGAATGACACTACGTTCAACAGTAGCGGTGTCGTTGGGGTCTAACTGTATAAGGCCGACTTTGGTGTTATCACCAATATCAGATGCAATGTCATGTGTTACACTAACGTCAAACGCATCTTGGTTCATTTTCTCTTCATATTGGATCATTTGTCCTACACCGCTTTCTATTTGAGTCGCATAATTAAGTGCCGAAATTTTCGATGGGTCAATTTCAGCATCACAGCACGGTTCGATGACTTCAGTCACGTTTGAAAACGCCCGGTGATGTGTTCTTCCAGTATTTTCAGGGTTCGAAACGTGGGCTGGTTGGATGATGTTTTCGCGGTGTTCAACGGATTCGTTCCACTCCAAATTCTCAGTTAAGATTTGTTCAACCAGGGAGGACGACTCGCTCGACGAGTATTGAACATTCTTTGATTTTTCTACGTTGCTGGTATCTAGATACATTTGCAATGGTGAAAGAGCATTGAACTGTATGTATAAATACAACAATTATGTGCAATGTCTACAAACTATCTTTGTAATTCAGTCAACGTAAGTAAACACTACAAATTAAAACTTAAAATTTAGTAATACTGAAATGCTTGGTCTGAATAAATCAACTTTCTGTACCTTAAGGTTGCAATGTGGCACAAATGTTTATGTAGGGGCAATCAAGCAGCGTTATCATTCCCCAGCGATTAACTTTTAGCTTAAAATTACAACAGATAGTGAAATTAAATCATACTACCGCTAAAGGCCAGCGTTGCTTTGGAGCTTTTAGGTGAAAGTTTCATTTTTGTACTTTATTACGATGGACAGAATGTTTTTAATTATAATTTTTCAAAAAATAGTCTAACGTAATTCTTGCTAACTTTAGTGCACATTCCGCCAATTCTATGATGTATATCACTGGTTGACAAACCAATTATTAGCCTACTTATTGCGAAAATTGTGTATACTAATAACCTTATGTAAAAATACTTAAAATAGTGTAAATAATTAGTCATTAATAAGGTTAATGAATCCGTCGATTGCTTTTAATCAATAACATTTATACAATAGGTTAATGTTAAGTTTAATGCAATAAAGAACTATCCAATCAATTAATAATTTATTTGATACTAAAAATAAATCAACACTTAAAGATATAAATCTTGAAGTAGATCATTAGGGTTCAGTTAGACAGTTTGTTCATTGCCTCGATTTTAAATTCTGAAATTAGCAATGAATATGCGAGAAAATTCCTATTAGTGCTGTAAAGTTATGACCAAAGATAGGCAAGAGAGACCAAAAGCAATTGGCAATTACCGTGAACACACGCTAAAAACTTAACATGTTGAAAGAAACGATAACTAACCCGATGTTGTTGGTTGCAGTATTTATTATTATAACTATGAAGCAAACTATATTTGCGTAAACTAGGACAAAACAGCCATCTACTATATATATAAAAGAGTAGTGTCCGTGTGTGTCACGCATCAGTACACATGTGCAAACATTGTTCTCACTATTTACACGTTTTTAGTGCGTGTGCATTATATTCGTAAAAAGAACGCTTAACAGCGTACTTAATGTACTACTTAAAAAATCTACACCATTTTTACCGTTGTAGATATGAAGCATTTAGTATCGGGATTTGGATTAAACTAGAGATTAACCTTATTTTTTATGATTCTTCCCCAAAAATTCTATTATTTTCCAACTGAACAATGAGTTTTAACTTAATTTATATATTTACGCTGTTTTTAATGAATTGTTCATTGTGTATTATTTGTTTTTCAAATTTTAATAGCTGAAGTTTTGAAACGTTTTGAATATATTTATGTGCCATTGAATAAGTTTCTGTTTTCATTTTTAAAATA
>JAOPJI010065719.1:0-11251 GCA_027122695.1 Merluccius productus | reverse complement strand
GCAGCCATGTTGGATCCGTACGAACAAACTACAAGCTTCCGTCTGTCGCATAGTACGCGTCATCGTCTTTCCGTCCCCCGTTCTGTGATTGGATATCAAATTTTCGCAAATTCTTGCAAGAGGAACTGGTCATAGCCACCAGACTGTCTGGCAGATCGAAACTTCGAGCGCGCAAGGCAGCATGGCTATACCCAGCCTACTTCAACCCCACATAAATTGGTTTAAAGGTGCAGTGATACACACTGATTTAGTGGCATCTAGTGGTGAGGTTGCAGATTGCAACCATCTGAATGGTTGCACTGTAGAGAGCCCTGCCTGTCTCTGTTCCAGTGGCTCATCCCATTTGAGTTCAGTGGAGCGGACAGCTCTGCAGTCGCGTAACTGTGACTTCTTGACATTTCATAAAATTCTGAAGCAGCGGCAGCAATCATTTTGCAGAACTACAGAGGCGAGCCTACAGCGGCGGGCCGCCACTGGAAAATGTGTACAACGTAAACCCCAGATGGCCAAATGGCTGAACTCCTGGCAGGCCAGGTGGGCTCTTTTCTAGAATTGATTTGATTTGACATTGTCATATCGCCCTAGCTCCAAGAATGATAAACCTAATGCTCTCTCCCATCAGTTTGGCGATGCCGGCAAACCCTGCCATGATGAGCCCATTCTGCCTACCTCCCGCCTGATTGCTGCAGTCACCTGGGGGATCGAGAGGACCATTTGTGAGGCCCAACAGCAACTGCCTGTTTGTGCCAGACTCAGTGTACTCCAAAGTTCTCAAGTGTGTTCATTAATCAAGGCTGTCCTGTCAACCTGGAGTAAAACACACCCTGTCCTTCCTGTTTCAGCATTTCTGATGGCCTTCCCTGGTAGTCGACACCCAAGTCCCTGTCTCTGCCTGTCCTGTCTGCGCCCAAAATAAGTCTCCCCGCCAAACACCATCCAATCTTCTGCAACCATTGCCAGTCCCACATTGCCCTTGGTCCCATATCTCCCTTGACTTTATCATTGGTCTACCTCCTTCGGACGGTTACACCGCCATTTTGACAGTGGTTGACCGCTTTTCGAAGATGGCCCACTTCATTCCACTCCCTAAGTTCCAAGGAGACAGCACAGCTCATGATGGACAATGTGTTTCGATTCCATGGACTCCCTTCAGACGTGTCAGATTGTGCCCCCAGAATCTCTGTAGTTCTGGATGGCATTCTGCAAGTTGCCAGGAGCCTCAGTCTGCCTGTCATCAGGATTCCACCCCCAGACCAACGGCCAGTCGGAGTGCAAGGACCTGGACACTGCCCTATGTTGCCTCGTCTCCATCCATCCCTTCACCTGGAGCCCGCAGTTGGTCTGGGTGGAAAACGCACACAACACTCTTCCCAGTTCTGCCTCTACCCTTCTGCTGTCCGGCTTCAGTTACCTCGAACCCTCCATATCCATACCAAATTCCATATCTCCAGAGACAAGCTCATTTGCCTCAGTCCCCTGACCCTTCCACCTTAGTTTCTTTCCACCAATTCTTCACAGGACTGGGAGGGCTATGGACATGTAGAGAGGTGCTGGGTTCCAGTCAGGGATATTCTGGACCCTGCCCTCCTCACTGACTTCCCCCAACTGCATTTGGACCAGCCAGGTGGAACGCAGAGAGATGTTCCTAGGGGGGAAGGGGGGGGTTTGATGTATTTCATGTTTTGTCCTGTAGATGTCCTCCTTTCTCCTCTTCTTGTAGTCTTGTTTCCCTGAATTGTTTCAACCTATGTTATAGTTCATTGTGCTTGCGTGTTTTTTCCCTTGTCTATTTAAGTTGGCCCTTTCCATGTGTTCTTTGTCAGATTGTCTGTCGTCTTCATCCTGTTGTCTTACCTGTAGAATCTAGTTTTCAAGTCTTTATTTTCAGCCTGTTTGCTGATTTAGTTTTCAGTTTTTATTGTCTTCCCGTTCTTTTATTTTTTACCGTGCCTGTTGTTTTTGCATTACCTTTATTAAAGACATGTTTTACTCACCTCTTAAATTCGTGTCTGCATTTTGGTCCTGGTCCATAAACATTATAATTTCAGTATAACTATTGCGTTTTTGTTCAATCACGTTTGAAAATCGGCACATGAAAATGTCTTCAACTACCGCCCTTGCCTCTTTCCCAGCCAGGAAAATCCCTGTCTGTGTGCATGTGAAAGCTATTACTATTAAAGTATATCATTGATTTATGTTTGGATGCTTTTGCAGCTTTCCTTGTTGAAATCATATGGTTCTACTACGTACTTTATTTTTCTTCACAAAGTGAACATTACAACAGTTAACATTGCAACTGTTCGAAAGAAGCCCAATATTTTTAGTAACAGACCTGGATAAGTCGTCTTTCAAAATACTGTGGGGATAGTCTTCATTCTGTGCATGCAATACAATGGAGATTTTGCATATGAGGCAAGAAATGCATAGAACAGTTTTTGAATGGTTGCTACTTGATACAAATGTTGCTGTGGCTCTCATGTCTATGTGTGCAGATACAACAGTTTTCTGGACAATCATGCAACTTGACAAAGGGAGCACCAGAACACACTCAGAAACAATTACTGTGCGTCTGGGGAAGGCCCCTACCTCCAACCCTCTCCAATACACCCAAACGCACTGATACATACAGCTGTGTGTGTGTGTTACTAATGAGGGAATAAGGAGGTCATCTCTCTTTAAACAGAGGGCCCTCCTGGTGAGGCCTGTCTCAGAATGACCACGCTTCACGACACAACACGCTTCAAGTTGATCATGTGTATGAAACAGGGTCAGGGAAGTGCTTGGGCTAGCGTGAGAAAGGCTCATGAGACAGAGGGGTGCAAGAAAAATGTTTAATTTAATGTAACCATATGGTAGCTGCCACTGCATAGCTTCCATAGGCTGGCCACATGCTTGCCGTTTAGACCGCAGCTGTGGTCAACAAGAATGTCTGTTCTAAAAGTGATCCATTGAATGTTTACCTGGTCCCTTAACTGATGCATTGATAAACATGACTACATGAAGATTTACATCTGAACAGTGTTTTGACCCAAAGCATATATAATACACAGCCTAATCGAGATGCTATTTTTTTTTTAACCTGTTTCCATGAGGGGAAAAAATCCTGAATTTAAAGATGTCGACCTGACAAAGCCAAAGCTATTGGGCTTTGGGCTATATTGAAAAACAACTTTCCATTCTTTCCTTTTGCCTGAGTCAGAGCCACTGAAACACACTGAAACAAAAGCACCTGTCCCATCATCCCTGCCCGATCATCAGCTCTGCATGATGTCTCACACAATTACACACTGGTCTGCCTTGAAAGCAGTCAACACAAGATGAGTGTCCAGCAAAGCGCTGGACCCTAGGTTGGGTGTAGGAATATAGCCAGCCAATAGACAGGAGTTCAATGCTTTTTAATCATAAAACCATGGAAACATGCATTCAGGTTAAGAAAGGAAGAAAACCGTTGGCGTTTAGATTTAGAATGTCAAAACAAAGCTGTAATCTGATCAGACGCACTTCGAGAGGTCAGCGCCACCCGTTTGAACTTTGAGTGTAGCGTCAAAGTGGAGAATCTGAGCGGTGCATTACGCCCAGGGTAGTGTCGACGTTAGGTTGGGCATCAACGCTCAACTCTATAGGACTACATTGGTAGCACTGGCAATGCCGACAGTGAACACCCATCGTGTGTTGACCACTTAACAGTATGGCCCCACCGGCATGAAGAAAGGGGCGGGCAAAGGTTGAATTACAGTTCCATTTATGCAAATTTGCGTGGCAACACATGTTCAGCCATGTGATTAGATAATCGTCATCCAGTGACCACTGGCAAACTCATGTTGAATTCCTGGTTTTACGTACCATCGGCAGCTCCCACAACGGCAAATAGAGAGGCCACTGCCACTCTTAGGGCTGCAATCAGACCTAATCAGGCAAATTAAAAGTTATGATGGGAGGGCGGGGGGCATATGTATGGAAGAATAACTAGAGTGGACTCGCAATTATGTGCATCCTCTGCTTAGCTGCTTTTTCCAATATCTGTGTAATTTGATTTTTAAAAACAACTAATCAGACACCACAGCGAGTTATGCACCAGAGACTCCCATGAATGTATTGGGGGACTCTCCGTTATGCATCTCTCTGGTGCATAACTCACTATGTTGTCTCATTAGTTTGCAGTCAGCAAACCAAAATACTCAGATTATAAGGATTGGAAATTAAAACTACATAGACTGCTGAAACCATAGTGTCCGTCTCCTTCTGGACAGGCAACAGGTTATTATAAACAAGTTATTTATGTATGTATGTATTAATTACTATAGTTCATTCATTATTGTCATTGGACTGAAGCCACTCACCGTCGAGGGATAAAATGGAAGGGTAAGACATGGTCTCCTGCCTGCTTTTGGAGGTACACAATGACTCCTTCCCTTCTGCTAAGGTTCACTGCTGCACCATCAGCAGTCAGGCTGTCTTCTGTAGCTAGTCCAGGCACTGACCCCCCAGTCTTGCAAAGGCAGATTTGCAGCATAGATTCCTAGAATAAGGAATTTTTATTAAGGCAGCAGCTAAATAAAACATCATACTTCATACAAACAAAAAAATCTAGCCATGCCGATTTTACAAACGCTGACGAATGATATGAATGAAATCAAAATACTTCCAGCAATCATGTAGCGTTTTGAACTATAAGTGTACATCTTGCTTACCTTCTGCCTGGGCATGCTCCACTTCAACATGACCAACCAGCACATTTTGGGGTTGTCCATCTTGCAGAATGCAGGCATAAATGATTTCACACTCTGTCACGACCACGTCAGTGTTGCCGTCAATCATAAATGCATTATTTTGAACTTGACACCATCTCCAAAGTAGCCCCGCTCGAATCGTCGACGATAACACCAATCATCTAAGCGCACTTATCATTTACGTACAGAATATTATCCGCATCTTGCCCTTGAAAGGCAGCCACTTCATGCAATGCTTGTTACTGTGCTTGTGCTTCACAAGGGATTCATGTTTAATGTTCTCGCATTCTGCTACAAACTTGGTATTACCTGCGACCTTACATCCGCACTGTTTACAGTAGTTGCAATGGCACCCCTTCCCCTCTTTGCGACTTAACCTCCCTAACCAAGGACATTTCTCCAACCATTCCTCTCAGAAAAAGTATTTTCTTTTAATCTTTTTGGATGGTACCACCATATCGGATGCAGAGACGCTCATCCACACATTTATAACATCTAGATTAGATTAATGTAATGTATTGTTCTCTGGTAACTCCCGTAACAAAAGCCTCCAGCTTGTGCAGAATGTCGCTGCTAGACTCCTAAGTAGATCTAGAAAATTAAACCACATTACTCCTATTCTCTCCTCCCGCCACTGGCTTCCAATTAATGCCAGGTCAGATTTTAAGGTACTACTACTTACCTATAAAATCCTGCACGGATTAGCAGCATCCTACCAGAAGGACCTTATAATTCCCTATTTCCCTATTATTCCTTGTCAGCCACTCCAGTCTTCAGGAGCTGGCCTTCTATCAATTCCAAAAGTTAAAAAGAAATCAGCAGGACACAGAGCGTTCTCTTATTGAGCGCACTAGCTGTGGAACAATCTGCCACCTGTATTCAGGGAAAATTCCAATCCAAACTTAAAACCTACCTCTTTACTCTCTCATTTGTCTACTAGGAGTGTCCCACAGCTCGCATTACAGCTAAATCGACCTGTTAGCCAGCACTAGCCTACCCCTGCTGCCGATAGGTACTAGATTAGAGGTTTCCTACTTGTTCCCGGTCCACCCTGCCCATCTAACCATAATGCTGTCTCTCTTTTAGTGTGTTGCTGTGATCATGACTGGACGCCTGGCCACTTGTAATTAAAATGTTTGCTTGTAATTCTACTATGTATGTCAAATATGGCACCCATTGCACTCCTAACCATCCCTGAAAGGAGGGATCCTCCACTCTGTGTTCCTTCTTAAGGTTTCTTCCTTGATAATTAAGGGAGTTTCTCTAGCCCTTTGGGGGGGGGGGGCTAGGGTTAGGGGGTGTTATGAATATATGGCCTGTAAAGCCCTTTGAGACTGTAACTGTGATTAAGGGGTATACAAATACAATTGACTTGACATGAAATTCTAATTTTCACCACCTATTATGAGAATGATATTAAACAAGCCATGTGATATCTCAGGCCTGCCGCCATATAATCACTCAGTAGCTGACTCCTGTATAATTCTCCACCTGGCTCTCCAAGGACACAGGGCCCCGCATTTGTCAGGACTGTGGACATTATATTGTAGTTCATGCAATTACATTTTATGATCAGACTGGTCTCTCTTAACTTTGGGTCAAGGGCTCAACCAATGTTCCATGCACTGCAATCAGCCTGTGACACCACATCATAGATGCAATGTATTGGGGAAAAGACAGCATGGCTGAGCATGCCTTACTTCTCATTAGTCTGTCCACATGCAGCAACTTGAGCATTGTGTTGTACTCATGTACAGCAAGAGCTGCAGTGCCGTCAGGGTGAATGAGGCCAGACAGGTTCTCTCCGTCTCGTACTTGCACTCCGTACTACCAAAATATCCCCTCAACACAAGCTGCCCTCTTTGAGCACATTAGGAGGTCAGTTCTCCCAGGTTGCTTTATTTGGAAGCAAGCAATCTTAGCACAGCAAAACAGCTGCCAATCGGACTTGGGTATGTACCAAAACAAGCGGACCCTGGAACAGTTTGTTTGCTTTTAATCACTGGCCGCTGCCAAGTGATTGAAAGCAATTAAAATAAAGTCACTCTCTGTTGAAATCATATTGTCACATTGGAATCAGTCAATGACAGGACGCTTGGTAAATAGTAGTCAAGTGGAAAATAGCTGTATTCATTTATGCAACAGAGTTGCAATACCCGTTCTAACCATTTGCCGTGTTACTATATCAGGTTGATTGAGCTCAAGGTGTTATGGGATATGGAGCACAATGTTAGATTGAGGAGCAAGAAATCCATCCTTCATTCATGGTCACAATATCTTGGTAATCACTCAATAGCAAACTTTTTCTCTAGAATACCTATTGTATTGCATCAGATGCACATAATTAGTATTTCAGATGGTGATTTCTGTGTATTAGCTAATGTTAGCTACTCCCGTGCTGCTCCGCCCAGCTGTAGAGAAACGAAGTAGAACCTAAAGCTGCTCTGTGGAAATGGAGAGAACGTAACTGTGCTGTTCAATGTGGGGTTTTGCTTTCACGTGTCCGTTGTGAGTACTTTACATTGTGTAAATTATCTGTTATTACAATGGTAAAGTCTAATGTTTTATCAGATTATCTTTTGGCAACACACTTTTGGTTTAAAAAAGTTCTGCAAATAATAGAGGGTCGACCCATTTATCCCGACTATCTTCGTGCACGAACTTGCGCAGCATGGACTTTAAGGTCTTGTTAAACCTTTCCACCAGGCCGTCTGTCTGGGGATGGTACACGCTGGTCCAAATAGATTTTACCCCTAGCAACCAAAGTTTGCATAGTGTACGTGACATAAATGCAGTGCCTTGATCAGTTTGAATCTCTTTCAGGGTTCCAACTTGGGAGATTCATTGAAACAGTGCTTGCGCAATGCTCTTCACTGAGATGGAGAGTAGTGGCATTGCCTTGGAATAACAGGTTGCCTAATCTACAATGACTAGTGCAAATCAGTAACCCCATGCGCTACGGTCTAATGGCCCGATGAGATCCATGCCAATTCTCTCAAAGGGGGTCTCAATTAAAGGTAGTGGGCGCAATGGCGCATTTGGGGTGGCTGGAGGATTTACCAGCTGACTTTCACAACAGGACGCACTGACGTACATCTGAGTGTCACGACTCACTCTATATAACCTATTCTTAACTATCATAATTTGCATCACCACTGAGCACAGTGCACATCCCATACCTCTGAAACTAATCTACCAAAGCCCGGCCAATCAGTGCCTAATAACAGGAGCTGCAGCAGGTGGGAACTAACCACAGATCCGGACCACCTACCCCACTTCCATCAGTGGGCACTCCCGCTGCATGTGACTGAATTGGCCGCAGCCTGTCACGGCACTTGAGGGACTCCCTGCGGACTCCCTCCAAGGCGGAGACCAGTTCTTGGAAGGGCCAGGCAGGGCCCGGAGGGTTTGACCGTGGTCGCGAAATGGAGGTTGTGTATGGACTGGGACTGGGCCCTCCCTCCAATCCTCCCCGGACCCTCCAGGGGAGAGAGAGGTGGTCCTCCACCAGTTTAATGGCGGCGTCTACGGTAGCAGGACGGTGGCACATCACCCACTCCGAGGTGGACGGTGGCAGGCTCCCGAGGAAGCGTCCGGAGAAGCGGACCAGCCAGCAGGTGATGCAGGACCGCTTCCTCGGACACAACCACCGCCCCGTGTCCAGCTGTTGGTGCATGTTGGTGAGGGGCTGGTCCCTGTTCGCCAAGCACAGGGGATGGAACCTGCAGCAATGTCTCTCTGGTGTCAGCCCCAGCCGGTCGAGCAGGGTGCGATTTAGACCCCCATAGGACATGCAGAGGAAGTAGGCGCTCTCCCCACTGTACCTGGTGCCACCCGCATGACTCCGCTCAACCCACAGCTGCGTCGGTCCCTGCGATTCAGCCGCCTCGCCCCCTTGTCCGCAGCCGACACCAAGCCACGCACCCTTCACACCACAGGTTGATTAAAAGGTAATCAAAAAAATCAAACCAGTCGAATTTGGCAGTAAAAGGTGTCCATAAAAAAAGAAGAGAAGAAACTTATTTGTTTTTATATATCTAGTGTTAGCATTGCAGCTAGCATTAGCATCACGGCTAGCGATAAAATTGTTGATATTGGTGGACACTTTTATCCAAAGCATCTTACAATACCGTGCATACCGTGCATACATTTTTAGCATGGGTGGTCCCAGTGGGAATCAAGCCCCTAACCCTGGCAATGTTAATGTCATTCTCTACCAGTTGAGCTATTCAGGACCAGTCAGTCTGTTAGCTGCAGGTTACACTCTTTTACCGACTGGGCAAATATACTTTAAACACATGGGGTTCGGACACCACCACGAAAATACAACACAATGAATACAAGAATAGCTAAGTGACAATACAATAATACGCCACACCAGGCCAGCCAGTTGAGTGGTTTGATTTATACATTCATGATTGGTGCATGCGCTTTGCTGTCTCATTGGTAGGAACAGTTTTCATCCTGCCCATTATATATGATTGGAGGACAAAAATGTCCTGGTATTAGCTTATGTGATTAAATTGCCTCCCTGTCAATCAGGGAACCTATCAGAACCTCTATTTTTCCTCTCAGGACCCCTCACGACACTTGATGAATTCTGATAAAAAATGCATAACAATTAGTAACAGAGAGCGGCTTTAACTGAACTATTTACATTTTACTTATAGTAAATACTTCTTCTATCTATTTACATTCACTACAAATTATTTACACACTGTTTTCCCCAGAGCATGCTGGGAATGACGTAGCATGCTACAAACTGAACGATGCAGCCAGTTTGCTCAACTTCCTTAACTTATCAGCAACACTGATTTCTCCCTAATCACATTGTGTGCATGGTGTGTACCTGGTCTGAGCCGTGGAAATACCAACAGTAGTTAGCCCATGCTGCCCTTCTTTGACTTTGGTTGTTCAGTATATGGGTTGCATTATGGTGCCTGTACTGGTTTTTGTTTGTTGAGCCACTGGCAGGGGGCAGGGTTTTCACTGGTTTATAATTCATGCACTTCACCTAGACTGCCATAACGATGGTCCTGCCTTTGAGTGGATTAAGAGTGCTTCAGAGTGAGTATTTTAGGATGCAAATACTTTACTTACAAATACTTTAAGGTTAGGTTTAGTTAACTGATGTATAAACATGATATATAAAAAAATGTCTATGTAGAATACAAAGTATCCGTTTTTCCCATCATAATTGTGCATTGTACATTGCCTTTATAACAGCAACTTTATAATGAAGTGGAGTGCTCTGATAAAGAAGTAGCATTAATATATTACTTTGAAAAAACTGTCATTCATCTTTAAAAGTTGATAACATTACATTAACTTAACTATGCCCCATAACCTTTCCACAAGGTTTGAGATTCTAAGAGAAGAATTAACATTTTCTGATAATGGCTCCTTACAAACATAACATAAAACAATGTGATAATGCAAGTATATGTATTGTGTATTATGTGCATTAAAACATAAAACCATAACATAAATAAAAGTCAATGTAGCTCAAGAAGGTCATACCAAGGACATAATACACTAACTTTCGTTTAAATAAAGGTTAAGTCTCGATAAGTGACAGGGACAGGTTTTAACTAGGTAGGTATATCAAGGTAGAAGCCATTATTTACACAATTGATTTGTAATCCAGTTAGGATAAAGAGGTGAGAGACATGAATAAACAATCAAACAGTTACATTTCAGATGTGTATTGGTCTGCATGTTGGAATGTGCCTTAATTTGACAGTTAGGCACTTAAATAATCTGTTTGCATATGTTGTGTATAGTATGGTTACAGAGTCCACATGAATAGTCACATTTCACTGTACACATTTATACAGGAAACCACTATGGAGTAATTATCTTAGTTACATTGATACACTATGAACAGCTAAAACTTTTGTCCCAAACTTTCGTATAATATATAATAGGAGTTGTGCATCACAGCTGCACACCGAATTAGCTGTTTTTTGTAAACAATGGAATAGAAACCACAACACTTTGTGTATTACACAATATAAATTACATTAATGAAAATTATTGGAAGCTTTTGTGTACCTTAAAACATATGTTTCAAACAAGTTGCAAAAGTAAATCTCACTGAAAGAATACATTAAGCGGCAAGCGAAAGGGGAAATGTGAGGGGATAGCCACCTATTTTTCAGAACAGTGAAAGAGACTGATTGTCTGTATCCTTCTCTTGCTTCCTGAGACAGCCTTGCATGCAAAGAAAATGGAGAAAGAGATTTAGAGAGAAAGAAAGCAGGGCGTTAGGGAAAGCAGTTTCGCTCTGCAGCTGCTCCAGTGGATGCCTTTGGATTATATCAGAGTGGCTGAGAAAAAAAAGGAGGCAGGGAGAAGGATAGAGAAAGAAAGAAAAGGGTGAGTTGGAGTGGGAGACACACTTCAAACATCAGACATTTTTTGACTGCTTGCTTTCTTTCTTAAGTACACGTGCACACACACACACACACACACACACACACACACACACACACACACACACACACACACACACACACACA
>JAOPJI010065661.1:0-11259 GCA_027122695.1 Merluccius productus | reverse complement strand
CGGGAGACAGCAAGGCGACCGGAAAACAGGCGTGGGCACCGCCGGGGGGGGGGGGGGGCGGGGGGGGGGGGGCGTTTGGGGGGGTGGGGGGGCGGCGGGTGAGGGTTTCAATGGGTGGATGGGTTGTGGATGGGTGGGTTGAGTTGGGTGGATGGTGGGTGGGTGGAAGTGAGTGTGCATGCGTGCGTGCACACAAGTGTACTTCAGGCTGTGTGTGTTTAGGGGGTCTTTGGGTCCTCACAAACCACCACTGGTACTTGCTGGAAGATTTACGTTGTTATTTTTGAAAACCCCGATGCTATAAATTGATTCGGTTGTCACAGCGATACGTTTTCGGACCGCTTTTGAAGCCAAGCGATATTCTTGCACAGGTTTGCACATATATGATAGAACCATATTATTTCAATCTTCTTGTTTTTGCCATTTACCATTGGCAATAATAGCTACCCAGATGTCCACGCCTGACATATATAGATACGTACACATCAACACGTCTTCAGAGGTTACCAATTAAATATAAACAGGCGGCAAACCAGCCACCCGCTGTCTATCAGCGATTCAATCTATTGTGTGAGGCACAGTGAGTAGGATTTGTCGGTTGCCATTTGTAAACTAAGACATTCGAAGTTGGCCCCTCCTCCCCGGCTGAACGACACCAGAAGCGCTCGCCAGCGGGTGAAAGCCAACCCCAGATTGACTCATTTTAGAACAAGCTTTTGTCCGCTTGGTGTTAAGCCTCGCTGTTTTTTCAGGGTTTTTTTCCGCGTCCGCCATTGTCGTAGCGTCCTCTTGGATGCGTGCTTACGCTCTGGGACCCGGTCGCTACGTTTTTATAGTCCCGCCTCACACCCTGCATGCTATTGTGGCTGTGGGGCTACCGACTGAACAAAGGTTGACGCCTAGAAACGTCAAATAAGAAAATACAGGCTAGAGGGCAGGTCTGTGAAGATACAGACACCTCCACACACTGCTAGTGGCTCATAAGTGATCTGCTATGCGTACAGACTAAATAAAAGAAAGTAAGTAAGTAAGTAGCTGTGTTTATACCGCCAGTGGCCACGGCGTTGTGGCACTACGGGGGGTGTGTGTGTGTGTGTGTGTGTTGTGGATCGGGCTGTCGTGTGTTATGTTGTTTAACCTAAAGCACACCCGGGGAGGGGAGGTCTTATCGTGTTTCCTACCGCCGGTTGATGATAAGGGTTGGGGTGTTCGGGAGTGTTGGCGCACGGTTGGGTTCCATCGCAGTTGGCTGCCCTAATGATGTCAGAGTTGTATTTTTGGCCCTCATCTCTCCCCCTCTCTCTCTCTTTCCCTCTCTCTCCCACATAGGACATCACTCTTTCTCTCTCTCTCTTCCACTCTCTCTCTTTCTCTCCCGATCTCTCTCTCCCCCATAGGACGGCTCTCTCCCTCGCTCGCTCTCGCTCACTCTCTCTATCCCCGTCATAGGAGGTCTCTCTCTCCCTATCTCTCTTTCTCTTTGACTCATTTGCACTCAATCTCTCTCTCACCGGCTACCGTTCTCTCGCTTTTCTCATACTCGTATCTCATATTCTCTCCATCTCTCGGTGTGTCCGTCAGAATTGTTCTGTACCAGCTCTCCTCTGTCCGCCTGCGTTGTGTGCAGACACAATCATCTTCTGGAATTGAATTGAAAGCCATTTGTGTTAAGCGCAACTTAGCAGAACTCAACATGTCACACACACACACACACACACATACACACACATACACACACACACATGTGTGGTGTCTGTTCTTCTGAAATGTAGAAATCACTTCGCGCTGTGACCAGTGTCCGTGCTTGCCTTACCTTTCACTACGAGAATCCTATTAATACAATATTCCTCCCTGAAGCAACTCCTCAAATAGGCCAACTCATCAATGCCTCAAGTCTAGTCTCACCATTTGATCGCATTTTTAACAAAAATATGGATTCAATATTGTAGAGTGATGTCGACATATCTTTGAAGAATAATGAAACACCCTGGCCTGCGGCAACACAGTACCATGTAAAGACAATGGATGATCCCAAGTAGAAGAAACCATACTGCCGAAATCCTATTGGCCGTACCAGAGACAGAGAGTAAACTTTGTTTGCTAATGGCTAGCGTAGGGCTGGGCAATAATTCAATATTATTGTTGAGTGTCTTCGAACTGTGTTGTATCGTCATGAAATGTCTTGTCGTGATGCCCAGTTTTATCGTCTAAATGAATGACGATGAGAAGATGTGCCCTTAAAATGATCAAATATGAGGTTTGAAACGTCAGTGAGAAAGGTAAACTAGTTTGAGTCCGATACCATACTTTAAATGTCCATATACTTCAATGTAATGACTGTCAGTTACCAACCGACTGTTAAGAATGGTATTTTGAAAATTACCCATAATTAT
This sequence comes from Merluccius productus, assembly GCA_027122695.1. NCBI lineage: Eukaryota > Metazoa > Chordata > Actinopteri > Gadiformes > Merlucciidae > Merluccius > Merluccius productus. The sequence continues at coordinate 8,866 of JAOPJI010065661.1, read as the reverse complement.
CGTGATGATACATTTTTCCAGGCTAACGGCTATATGAAGTACACACTCCCCACTTGGCTCATATGCCTCTCGGGAATAATAAATACTACCTCAAAATGACATGGCAGGTAAAGCTATGCCAGGGGTGATGGCAGAGAGTGTTTGTTCAACTGTTAAACTCCCATTTCAGTAGCGCCAAAACGATAATATCAACGGTTTCTTTTTGTAAATGCAAATCTGTGTTTAGGACGACTTGGAAAAACAACATGTCCACGACAATAAGGCGATAAACAACGTCAAGGGGTTTTGATTGATGCCTTCAAAAAAATTGCTTGCTTGTGAACGGTTTGATTTAATACTGTTTTCCGTGTGTGTGTGTGTAGATCGAGACGGATGTTGGGAAATGTCGCCTGTGGCCCATAGGCTAGCCAACGCTCTCTAGCTCGTCAGAAAACAAGCAAAAGAAACGTTTTAAAAAAGCAATATTTTACATCAACCGGGGTAGCGCCGAGAGCGTGAATAACAGGGAGTTGAGAAGGACCTTGGCATTTTGGTTAGGGGTTACAGTTACAGCCCTTCACTGCCGGGACTTGGTGTTCAGCGGACCGCTGTCTAGCTAAAAGCTCACGTGCTCCGTGTGAACGGCGGGCCGCTCTGCGCTGCTCGAGGCGTCGTTTGGAGTCACGGTTGAACAAAAATCTCCACAACTTGTCCTTCAAACACTCGGATTCGCATTCGGTGGACTTTATTAATACCGGAGGCAATTGTTGGTCAGAATGGCTCTGCTCAAAATGGAGAATAATAATAAAAATCGAGGAGGAAATAGTGTTAAACATGAAATAATAAAAGAGTATGCATTTGTACGCCAAAGAAAAGTACAGGGAATGCCTACAGGCTGGACTGCAGGGGACAGTGGGGGAGGAACACAGTCTGCCCCAACAGGACAGTCCCAAGCAAGGTGGTCAGGATCTTCTTCCAGGTGTGAGGGTTTGACTTCCAGTGGAGCGTTTCTGGGTTCAAACCCCCGTGTCCATCATCATCCAATGATGATGATGATGATGATGATGACCATGATGATGATGATGATGGTGATCTTCCCTCCAGCTGAACGAGGTGATCCGGGCCCCGGTGGAGGGAGACTTCTGGCAGGTGGACCACATCCGACCCGTGTACAGCGGGGGGGGGCAGTGTTCCCTTGACAACCTGCAGACCCTCTGCACCGTGTGCCACCGGATGGTACGCATCGCCGCGGCAAAGCGCACACCACACACACACTCGGAAACACACACCCGTTTGTTTCTTTACATAACTTACTTTATGTACGACAGCTTACTCATCGTTTTTTGTGAAGAATACGAATTCTTCGCTGTCTCTAGTTTGCCTGGTGAGTATAATAGTAGACCTCATTCAACGGTGGACTAGTTTTTGTGAAATGATGTTACTCCATACAACGTTATTTATAGACATTCAAATATACTCATTGCTGCCTCTAGTGGTGACGTGGTGAACTGCACCACCTGGGATGTTTCATCGGGTCGATTGCATAACCTTCAACTCTCCCGTTTTTCCCGGGATTCTCCCGTATTTTACCCTTCTCTCCTGCTGTCCTCCCGTTTATATATTTTCCCGTAAATCTCTTGTATTTTTTACCTTTCTTATAAAACGTTTATAAGAACATAACCCACTAATATTTTAAATCAAGCGGTTGATTTTAGGATTCACCATGTGTACCTTGTCTAAATGTAAGGGGTATGTGGACAGCGGTAGGGGTGGTGGGACGACCTGAAATGTTCCCTTATTGCAAATCTCAATGTTGACAGCTACGGTCTATGTGTGTACGTCCGTGTTTGTCGTTCACAGAGAACTGCACAGCAGGCCAAGGAGCGCAGCCAGATCAAGAAGGATCGGGCGGCCTCCAAGGTGGCCTCCAGCATCAGCAGGTTCTTCCACAAGAAATAACGCAACGTTGTGCCTTCTACGTACGATCATCGTTCAAATCTATGTACAATCCACTACGGTCTACGTACCATCTCTATGCAATCTGCCTGCGGTCTACGATGAACGATCTATGCATATTTTCTGTTGTAGAAGTTAGAGCAAACTGGGACAAAGACTTAAAATTGTATTTTTGCTATCGGTTCAGAACACAAAAGGAGAAAACAAACATAATAAAGCCAGACGACTGTGTTCAAACGTTGGTATTTGTTTGAGGATTATTATTGTTTTTATCATGAATGACTTGGTGCCACAACAAGGACGACCATGATGTTTTCTCCATATAGCGATCACAATAAAGAGTACTTTTTGTATTTGTATTCTGTTTTTGAACACTTATTAGATCTCGCAGATCTGTTCATCCTGCAGGATTTGGGGAAATTGGTGGGAGAATATTTTGTGCATTTCTGTCACAAGTCAAGAATTGAAGAGACTAGACCCCTCGTTCTGTAAAGGGTCTTGCACCATTTAGAAATAAGAATATTGTATTTGTCCTTCAGCTTCATTATGAAAATATACCAGTAGGTGTGGGGCCACGATACTTTAGAGTCTGTAAATAAAAGTATATATATAATAATAATATTATATAATACATATGAATAAAAAACATTTCTACGCATCATCACCAGAAAACATCAGGAAACTCCTGCCAGAAGTCAAACGCACACAAGTCGCTGTAGTGCTCTAAGTGTGTGTGTGTGTCACACACACTTAGTTCTCTCACACACACACACAGTGTGTGTGTGTGAGAGAACAAATAACATGTAAACAAAAAAATAACAGCACTAAGGCTCACCTCCCTCCAGAAGGACAACACAAGGCTGAGATGTTGGATAACTTACCTTCAATCTTAACGGACCCCAAACCCTCTCCAGAGAGAAGAGTTTGGGTCATGGGAGCGTCGGTTTGCCCGCGCTTAAAACTTCACCCTAAGCTTCCCAGGAATGTTTTTTTTTTTTCCATAAAACGCTTAAACTTCATTTTCATAAAAGCGTCCAAACACATCTGTTGTTTACTCACAGATTTGCAACCTGGGCAGAATTTATTCTCAACCTCCCCGTCCGCTAAACAAATTGTGCGGTTCAGAGGTTCCCGCTGCTTTTATTTTCCGTTGGTGGATACCGAGAGGTTAAAGGCAACGTGATTTAGCATCGTCAGACTTCTGTTCAGAAAGTCACAAAGGCCTGGAAACGGTATCGCGAAAATCGCTACCTATGGACGATTGTCAACACTAAGCGAAGTATTTTCTGATTTTAATGACAGGCTTAACATTATGAAGCCTGCAATTGGCTGCTGTGCAGCAGGCTAACACAGCTGGCTAGCAATCAGGGTCCAAAATTAACACCTGCCACCAGTCAAGGGCGGATGGATTTGACGATTTGGCGGGTAAAGAAATTTAGGGTTGCAAATGTTTTAAAGTCAAGAACATGTACATAAACTCAACTCGAGTTCATCAATAATTTATCATATTTTCTTTACTTATGTTAAATATAATAGCCTATTTCGTAGCTAGGTTTTCATAATCTACTTTTAAAGAACGTGCCGTTATGTTCAGTAGCTAAATAAGTTTTATAATCTATTTTTAACGAATGAGCCGTTATGTTTAGTCGCTAACTAAGTTTGGCGAGTGGTGTTTTATTTTTTTTCTTCTTCTTCCTTTTTTCTCTCTCTGCCGCTTGTCCTCGAACCGTCAGGCGCGCGCTCTGCGTGATTTATGGTCTGCGTGCCTCGCATTCGCCCGGGGGCTGAATTAGAGCGCGCTGTTTATAAAAGCACACCGCTATTTTGAGAATGTGCAAACCTGTTAAAATGAAAAAAAAAAAGTGGGGGCAGCTGAAAGATGGGTTGGGGGTGATTAAAGTTATTTGTCGTGTAGAAAGGGGGGGGGGGGATGGTGTCCTCATTGGCGCGATATCCCCGCGAGTGACGTTCGCGTAATAAAGTTTGTATCCCGCAGCGTTTATTTTTTATTTTTTTAAATGAGACGAGGAACACTTGTGGTATTCAAGCAGAGATGTTTCGGGTTTAGAGGCACGCGGTAATGGCAGCGTCTTGCGGTTTAACTGCCACCCTCCCTGCTGCTGCTAGTCCTTCCTTCAGAATTGAATTGATGAAGAGCAAGCCGCTGCGAGTCACAAATATATTCCCTTATATGTAGGCTTCGGTATTTTTGTGGGCTACCTTGGAAGAAACCATACTTCTACAGTAGGGGGGGGGGGGGGAAATGAACCCCATAAAGACGGCCACATGTTCCTTCCTAATAGAGAATGAAACCCCCTGACCCTTCCTGTAAAATGTTTTTGTGTTCATTCTGGGGCTGCAAGGCCGCTGGCTCCCCTGTGAACGCCCCTCCGGTTCAGTTTCGACGAGCGGAGGACAGGTGTGTCGCATCGGCGCTTTTCATCAGCAGGTGAGGTGACCCGGTCACCCTATCAGCCAACGGACCCTTTTCACAGAAGGCGTCGCCGTAGGACAAACACGCTCATAACGCTCATTATGGCTCTGCTCCTCTTATGTACCAGGAGGTAGTAGACTAAACTAGTGGAGACAACAACATGATGACTATTGCTGGTACTTTGACACACACACATCACCTGCCTGCTGACCTAATGCGAATGCTGGGGTGTACACCGATGTTTTACTGTGCTATGACAGCTCTGAGAAAACAGCCCATGGTCAATGTGTGTTACCTTCACTAGTTTAGTTTACTACGTGGCCGCGGCGCATAGAAGTAGCAGACCCATGAGTCCCGTGTTGACACCTCTGTGAAAAGGGTCTGTTCAATTTTCATTGTGCCTATATGTGGTAACCATAAAGGTATCACATATGTAACGTGATTCATTTCGTCAGAGTCTGTCCATGTATGGCAAATGACGACAAGGTAGGCATTAGCAATTCTGGGGGGGGGGGGGGAACTTCATCCCCCACAATCCCCTTGGAGCGCGTCAGGAAACGTTGGAAAAAAGAATCGATACAAGCTGCAGCGCACACACACACACACACACACACACACACACTTAAAGATGTGCTTTGGCCCTGTTGTTCACACACTTATGTAGGGGAGGACGGAAGCTGATTTTACTTGAATTTGCACAACAGCAACGTGACCGGTACAGAGCACACTGTACCAGGACGGTATGGGAACACGTTACTCTCTATCAACTGTATGAGACAGTTGATAATACAGTTAATATTAACTACATGAGACAGTTGATAATACGGTTAATATTTACTGTATGATGGTTCAAAATACAGTTAATATTAACCGTATGATACAGTTGAAAATACTAAACCTTAGCTTAACCACTGTGTGCTTTAGAGTAGTGGAAGTTTCCAATGCTTGAATATCTCACACACACACACTTTCAACCAAATATTAGTTTTCTGGAGTCTAAACTGCCAACCATGAACAGTAACTCCAGAGTTGCTGCGGCCCCCGACTAATAAAAATCGAACCAAGAAAACCGAAAAACAAACGCATAACCCTTTCTCTACATATAAAATATATACACCCCCTTTTTTGGCTATAGACTAACACTGTGTTCACATACTCCTGATAATAAAATGTATCGTTTTTTGTTTTTTCCCCCCCCGTTGTGTACCGTCTTCTACGGTTGAAAAGCACGCGAGGCTTGTGACACAGGTGGCATGCAGTGATCAACGCATGTGCGTTGTTGTTGTTGTTGTGTGTGTTTGTTTTTTGGAGCTGTTGTTGTTGTGGGGAGGGGTTTTTTTTCACAGCAGGTCACGGAGTGAAATGAAAAGAGCCAAAGGAGAGGTAGGTAGGGGGGTGAGAGAGAGAGAGGGGTAGGAGAGAGAGAGAGAGAGAGAGAGAGAGAGAGAGAGAGAGAGAGAGAGAGGGAGAGGGAGAGAGAGAGAGAGGGAGAGAGAGAGAGAGAGAGAGAGAGAGAGAGGGAGAGAGAGGGAGAGGAGAGAGAGAGAGAGAGAGAGGGAGAGAGAGAGAGAGGGAGAGAGAGGGAGAGAGAGCTGACATTTAGCCCCAGGCAATCCCTTTTCTTGAAAAGCTAATAAGGCCCAACAAGATAAAAGAGAAGGTCTATGGTATTTAATACCGTATTTATCTTGTCAAACAAGACGTTTTTGTTCAGTTTTAAATGGAGAATGTAGGATTTTAATATCAATTACTGACATGTTGTCACAATCACAATTTGAGCTGACTGCTGGAACGGGGAAGTAACAAGGGAACTATGAATACATATTGGTTCCACCCGCCAGATCATTCCTCTCTTATCGTGGGCATCGCTCTCTGAGAGCAAAGTCCCGTCCACTCCCGGCTCATTCCCTCTCTCTGTTATGTGCACTATTATGTGTGCACTATTAAAATGTTCACCGCACAGAGTCCTCTAGAAAAGACTTTCCAGCGTATTAACACTCGATCTGTTCTCCTGTCGTCAGTAAATACATCACATCCCCCCTCAGGTTTTAGTGCTATAGAGCATATCAACATCTTACACAACTTAAAACTTCAAAACTCCACCTATATTTTCTTCTGTAAACCTGTGTGTGTGTGTGTGCGTGTGTGTGTGTGTGTGCGTGCGTGCGTGCGTGCGTGTGTGTGTGTGTGTGACTGCATTTATAAAGCGATTTCCAGACTTGTGGCCACTTAAAGCGCTTTACAATTTAGCCTCACATTCACCCGTTCACACACTTCAGCGACCTTGGGTTTCTTCTTGAAAGGCGCTATATAAATCAAAGTTACTATTATTATTATTATTATTATTATTATTATTATTATTATTATTATTATTATTATTATACACTGACGGCGGTGCTAGTGGGGATCGATCTTATTCCAGAACATTCTGCATGCATGTTCTGCATCCAAGTAGCATTGATCAAGAAAGCAAACATTAATATTTCATTTTTAACAAGGCTGATCAATAGCATTGATTGACAACTGAGTCAATTCTAAACTGTTTGTTACCGTTTGAATTAATTAACAATTGTGAATTCAGTTTGCATATTCATCCCCACGTTTACATTGCAGAGATGCAGAGGCGCCGTTGAGACAGTTTTAGTTTGACTCATAGTTCCAGAATACGGCGGTTCTGTATTTGACTTTATTTATTCATGTGTGTTTCGTATCGCTTGCTGCAGTATCGTACGTTGCAGTCCTCGGTGCGGCGTATCGTTTCCACACACCGCCTCAGTGGACCGCATGGTCATAATGTCAGCCCGTGAAGAATCGGTCCGGGAACGCTTTCTGGATGTCTGATTATTGAATCTATTCATTTTTCTCATCTTACTGCCGAAGCTGCTCTGCCCTCCTGCTCTCCTCCAGACTTTCATTTACTGCCTTTGTGGTTTCTTTGCTCAGCTGATGGTCTTCTAAGGTCTTCTAATGAACGTTTTGATAAAAGACCGGTTCTCTCCCGGCCTCCGACTCCAATCACCTGCGATCTGCAGCCAATAACACATGAGGAGTTTCACGGTACGTTATTAAGACCTATAGGAGCGTAACTCCACACTCACACTCACAACCTTGAACTTCAGACTGGAACTGAATCGTCACGAAGAACATGAATTGGCTGCGAGTGTAAAAGTGCAGAATAGTAACCGTAGTAACCGTAGTCACGTTAAGGTGAATTAAAATGTTGTTGCCTGCAGCTTTGAGCATGTGCGGAAAAATCTCAAAAGTTTGCTCCCCACAAAAATGGGATATTCAAGTTCAACAATATACGATATATATAATATATATATATATAATATAAAGACATCAACTCAGCCACCAAGGATGTACAGATAATAAAACAATCTGCATGGGAAACGCTTATAAGTGGAACCTTTAACACGATGTCCACTGAAGTGGTTCAGCACAACATCTAAATCGTTTGGTCGTATTTCTTTCATTCGAATGTTTGGATTTATAGGATATTAATATGCTAATCAGAAGCATGGCATAATTATTCCACTTTGTCATGTCGCTAACAGCGGCACCTCATAATGCATTGGGAGCAAACAATATAAACACCATATAATAATATAATAATGACAATACGAACACGACATTCAGATTAACTCGACTTCCAAGAACTCCGCTTTATTTGTTTTAAAGACATTTTTCTTTTTTAGTATTTGTTTGTTTGCACCGCGTTGAGCCTCCGGGTGTTTCCAACGGGGGAACACAAAGTTTAAAGTGTCGCATATTCCTCACTTCACCTTTCCTGCGAGGCTCGAGTCAAACTAGTGCACTAGTTCACCGTTTCCTTGTCCACTTGCATCGATGAATCGAGTTCATGTATAAATCAATGATTCGTTCGTTTTACCACAGAAACTCACACACGCACACGCACACACACACACACACACACATTCTGGCCACGTTAGCACGACATCGCTAATCTTACCCTTAAGTTCTCCTTTAGCTTCAGCGCTGCCGAGAAAAAATGTAGACAGTGAAATAATAATGCACGATATTGGGAAAATATAAATGAAATATAGTATAAATGAAAATAAAAGAATAAATGTGATGGCTTCTGTGAGCTCATCCAATCCAAAGAAACAGCCCAAGCCGAGGGGGGGGGGGCGCTGTGCGAGACCGACGTGTGTGAAGCGGTGAGTTAGAGGTGAGTTACACTCACACACACGTCTGCTCCTGGGAGAGCCCATTAAGCTTCACAAGCCTCCGGTAATGAAAGGTGATCTGTGAGGTCCTGGAGCACGGCGGCTCCATTCCCCCCCCCAAGTGATTCTTATCCAACCTAAACAAACCGCCTTTGATTGAAGCGCTAAGCTAAAGGATGATTAGGAAATACTCACTCTGTCAACCTCAGTGGATATCACTTCCCCTCACTTCTCTCTCTCTCTCTCTCTCTCTCTCTGTCTCTCTCTCTCTCTCTGTCTCTCTCTCTCTCTCTCTCTCTCTCTCTCT
>JAOPJI010065655.1:0-11262 GCA_027122695.1 Merluccius productus | reverse complement strand
TAACTGGCCTAACTGGCTACACACGCACACACACCGAGGCGCGCGCACACACACCGTACAATTGTGTCTTTACTTATTCATAAGTGGCGGCTCCTGGGTTGGCCACATGGTGGTGTGAGGGAGTAGATTTATGAAAAATGTGGGCTTTTTGGAGGCTTCATAACGTATCATGGGATTTTTTTGTTGGCGATACTCCGTCTTATTGGGAGTACTCAAGACAGTTGTGGTACTGTAAAATCCCAAATCAACATAAATATACCGTAACCTGGGCTAATTCAAACTTTTTTTTGCCTCGTCTCGCATGACACGCTGTGGCAGTTTCAAACACGTCTCCCCATAATAACAAATCATTGTAGTCATTGTGATGTGACGTTGCGGTACAAGCCCTATAGCGACTGAAGTGATGGAGATGGTTTTTCAGGCCTACCGTGTTAAATGGTTGATTTCTGGGTAACAAGCAGCAACATATATCGTAGTGCAGCCAGGTCCCGCTTCAGCGCCAGAGACAGCAGCGCTGGAGCCCGCAGACAGAGTGCGCCAGAGCGGCCAGAGTCTCTGAACGAGCCGCTGTTTGACCAAAGGTTTCCTCTGACACAAAGTCTCGACAAAGTAGACGAAAGCAGACTTTCAACACAGTTTGCTGCTGCCGGAGGCAAAGGCACCGAAGCGTTGGCCGCTGCCATTTGTCTCACTGTCAACTGACACGGCATGGGGCGCTGCTGCACAGCATGGGACGTCTGAAAAATCTTGGTTCCCCAAGCCTACTTCCTTGTGTATAGGGGCAGTAGCTCATGGGCTTGACTAACAACTACTATAGTTTTTATAATTAAATATATATATATATTTGTTATAATGAAATGTTAACACCTACACACAAAAAACAATTTTAAAAACTTGCTGTTGATAATCTAGCTAGTTTTGTGAGTACGCATCATGGCTGCATTATTGTAACCGGAAATCGAGACATTTGGGCTGTGCAAATAAGGTAGATACACTGATGTCACCATCACTACTGTTACTCTCCTTGTTCTTATCACTGACTTGCGGCCGCTTGCGGCTGACAGTCCAATTATATCTTTCATCAGGGCCATTGGTCAACAACAATGTCCGTACTACGTCATTCATTGCGTGATAGTCTAATGATGATTTTGAAGTTGATTTGCTCATAAGACACAGCTCCCCTATCCATTGCAGTGTCTTGATAATAACGTTTATGGAGATTTATTTTAAATATATAGCCTTTTTTTTAACTCTCAACACACGAGGGCGCTTGACTATCAAGAGAGACCGGTCATTTTAATTTCTAAAAAGGCTAAAATGGCAGCTTGGGGTCCCCCTGGTGGCTTCAGGGGCCCTATGCAACCGTATAGTCCGCATATAGCAAGAAACGGCCCTGCTGGGATGCAACCATAGGATGTAACATAGCCAATATTAATATAGAGCTGTGAAGTAGGAGGACCTTAATTTGACGGTCTTTCAGGAAATCCAATTAATTTTTCCCATTGACATTTTTCCTTTACAGGTTTTCGAGTATTTGTGTAGCTCAAGACAGTGTTTAGACATCTAACATTGTGGGTAAGATCAAACTAGTCCCATGGAGTACTGCTGTAAAAATCAACCAACCACAGAGCTCAAACAAATATTTTTCCTGCTGCTGAGCATTGTCTGTATAGTATTTTCCCATCAGCCACAGTGCAAAACAAACAATGAACTAGCCTTTTTGAACAAAACAAACTATAAATGCAACAATGGTGGAGTGCAATCATTGATCTGAAGTAGGCCTACATGGGTATAGTTTTTACAATTTTCCGAAATAACTAAAATAACACATAATATCTGCCAGACATAATTGATTAATATAGTCAGAGGAGATCACACACAGCATTCAAATTGACCAAATGGCACTGAGTTTGAAGATGTTATTGTGCCACAGCACTCTGGACCTAGACATTTGTTTACCATAGTATCAGACAAAAAATGCATACTGTGTAATAGGGTATGTACATCACGACATCACATCGCAATCACCGTTGCCATTTTGGGAACAGGAGTGTTGGAATGTTAGCTACTATGTTGGTAGTAATGTTTTTTTGGTAATTGTTTTGTAATTAATTGTGAAATGATTTGTCATTATGAGGAGATATTGTTGTCTTTGAAAGTGCCACAGCGTTTCTCATGCAAGACATGCAGGCAAAACAAAGTTTTCATTAGCCTAGGTTACAGTATATTTAGATTGATTTAGGATTTTAGAGTACTACAACTCTCTTGAAACCTCTCAATATGGTGGACTATCACCAACAAAAAATCCCATGATGCATTTTGATGTACAAGCCCTCGAGCCTAATAAGCTATTGACATATATTTTTAACAATAAATATGTTATTTCTCAAAAACGAAGTTGAAGCAAGTGAGAACAATTATGCAATTTTACATAATTGATTAATTAGTTATCTTGAAAAGAAAAAACATTTTATTTTTACTCCCTGAACCATAAGCTTCACCCACTTCACAACTCTATAGACACTTTTTTCGTCGACATCATGACAGACCCTTTTCAAAGAGGCGTCATTGGACAAACACAGGTGTGGCTTATATCACTAATTATGGGTCTGCTCCTTTTATGTAACTAGGGCACGGGTAGTAGACTAAACTGAAGATAAGTGTACTACCCTTGCCCTGGTACATAGTAGTCTACACTAGTGAAGATAAGTGTACTACCCGTGCCTGGTAGATAAAAGTAGCAAACTTGTTTATTAAGAAATACTTTTATGGTTGATTAAGGTTAAGACGTGTTGGATTCCAAGAGCAGCTCTTCCCAACACCGCCACTATCATTTGAGAGAAAGACACACATAATTTATTTTTAGGGGAATTCCTGGGGGGTATCTATCGATCTATCTAACCTCGTAAGATTTCACTCGTCTTAACCTCATTAATAATAATAATAAAAATTCATTGCATTTATATAGCTCATTAAATCGTAAAAATAAACACTTTGTAATTGGTAGGATAGAAGACTGTCTAAGGAAAACAACCATACTTTCAAATTAATGTTTAATCACAATCACATTGTTAAAAAAAACCTTGTTGTCCCACAAAAAAATGTTAATTGTTTACTAACAGAACAGTCTAGAGGCATATCAATATGTATTACATATCAATACAAGTAATCAAATTTAAGATGTATCTGACTTGAAATTACAGAAATTAACATTTTGTTATTATCTTGACTTGTAGAGTAGAATGTGGATAGGCTGAGAGAATGAATGAATGAATTGTATCGCTTTCCCAGTCTACCGTAACACAATTACCGCTATTTTACTTCCTATGAGCTTGTACATCAGTTAACAGTCCCCAGAGCAAGAAGAATCAGAACATGACAAGATGAACAACAATAAAGACAAGGAGAATAAATATGGAGTTTTCTGACAAAGAATTTGACAACGCAATATCCGAAACGTAACAGAAACATCTTGTATGTGTGTGACACATCTCAAATATCCCAGTGTCGGAAGTCCTTTACTATTTCTCATCGAAGTTAGAATGAACCTTTTTCCCAGGCGTTCTCATCTCACGACAGAATGCCTGGAATAGACCACCTAAGTTTTGTCGTCGTCACTTGATCACATCCAGATCCATCACTGTTTTCTTTGACGGGAAAATTAGTATTTATTTTCCGTTACTTAATCACCTCAACCTTTAAGTATATATAGCCAAGACAATGGTTTGGTACATGGTAAGGTCATTATATGGTACATTATTGTATATTTAAAAAAATTGAATTGCCAACAAGAATGTAGCGGAAGTCTTTCACCGCTGTCTAACTATGGTAGAGCCGGTGTTCTGACAAACTGAGCTACCTGCTCAGGATGGGCTACCTAACCTAATTGGCAGGCACATGCCGTATTTGTCAACGTCTGTCAAAATCTTAAAGCCCGCCCATTATTTTTGAGCTACCTAGGCTGAACCTACAGCAGAAGCTTAGTTAATGTTTTAATTAATAATCAGCTACGTTATAGTACAGCTAAACAATTTTATGTAGCCTATTCTAAATCAGCCTACTTATATATTGACATGACAAGCTAGGATATTAAATGGCTACTAGTCAAGAAAATTAATCAAAGAGTTATTTAGGCTATTGTGAGCCATAGCACGGTTGTAGAAATGTTTAAATCATAAGCTTTTTGTTTTGATTGAAGTAGTTTGTGACAAGGCATTCATATTTTATAAGACTAATACATTGGTTAAAATGTTCAAGAATTGAACAAAACATAGGCTGGATTTGCTGCTTATAATCATGATAGCGTGACAAGGGAGCTCAGTTTGAAAGCCTAGTCTTTCAGTTCACGCTATAGCAGGAAGCTCAGTTTGTCACAGGAATGCCCATCACTAATCTATGGCTCATAACAAGAACACGGCAGCCGCTTGACATCGGAAATCAAATACTAATCTAGGCAATGAGCAATTTTAGTCATTTTCTTTAGTTATTTTTCAAAACTGTTAATTTATTGGGTTAATAATCTATTTATAATTTGAAGTATCCCAAGTAAATTAGGCAGTGGGCAGGGATACATCAAATATGAAGTGTATACAGAAGGGTGCATTACATATTCACAACAAAAAATGGTCTTGATGAGAAAGTCTAATGCCGAGCCATGCCTTGCGTGACACCTCTTATGTGCGGTCACAAAAAAGGACCTTTGTCCATAAAGGGGCCACTATTGCACATTTTGTGTCCTTCTTGATGGCGCAGACCCCAGCAGACTCCTTTCTGTGTAGGCTATAGTACAGCTGGACTATGAATTGGCCTTAAGTTTGCATCCAAACTGCGTTGGTGACTGCCAAACTGTGATGATTGCAACAATAATAATAAAAACATCACTGTTATGTATTATATACATGCTATGAATTGTTTGTCTTCCGTGGACATTTCTTTTCTTCATATACCTTAACAGAAAAGTCATGATTGAAGTTCTGCTTCACAAGATCATCCAAATTCACCACTGAAATTCGATGACACTGCAGTTATTCAAAATTCCATTGACCACCCATCTGGTCCAATTCTAGCATCAATATGCATACATTCAACCTCCTTTACCTAATCCCATTCCTTCAAGGCTTCTGATGAGGGAATTTGCTTCTTGGGTGTATTCTGCTGGCATTGCAATAAAATCATCTCCTTTCAGATTTGATACTTCCAAGCCAAAGATTCTCTCTCTACGGTCACAGTTTTCTCTTGTCTGAGAGTTCTCAATAAGATTATAATTTTCCTTCCTTCAACATTTAGTTGTGCAGAAAGTGGCAGTACCGCCTGGATTCAAAAAGGCATATGTTTGAACACTTTTGTTGCTGTTGAACAGACAACAACAATGGCTAATGTTTGGTTGTCACCAGCCCCATTATGAATAGGTTTATCCAAAGAAACTAGTGAGCTGATGTCAACTTGTCTGCACTTGCACCTTCCTTCTTATTTTCTTCTGCTTTCATTATTTTAATATACAACATGGTGGGGTGCTTCAATGAGCAGAGCTTGCAGATCTCTTTCTACATTATTTGCTTAAATTACCTTTGCTACGCACCCAGAACAGATTCCATTGGCTTCGAAGAATTCAACTTTCTATTCATGTTTCTTGCAGCTCTTTACAGGCTTCCGTTGCATGGTCTTTTTTGCAGTACAGACATATCTTGTTTGTGGTGCTGTTACTGAAGTTGGACTTTGAGCTGGTTCTGCTGTCATCACCATAGGTAAGCTACTATTGTATGCTGAGCCAGATTTAATTTTGGGAAATGTTCTCTTGTCTTCCGTTAGTGCTGGTGCTTTCTTTGGTGCTCCCAAAATGCTCATAGGTTACACACCTCCATTTTTCTCTCAATTTGAATGGAAGCTTTGAGACAAAAGTTTACATGTGGGATGTATTGTTAATATCATTCAAAGCTTCGATGTCAATCATGGCATTACCATAACCGGGCATTAACAAGGCATACTCCTGAAGTGCTGTTTGATTTTCTGACTTGAGCATGGCCAATTTAATGCCTTTTCCTGGTAGGCTGAAGCAATAAGGATATTGGGTAACACTTTACTTGAAGGTATCGTCATAATAGTGTCATGTCACTGTCATAACAGTGACATGACACTGTCATGAACGTGTCATAAACATTATGTCAATGTCATAAACGTTTAGGACTGCTGTCATTAAGTGTCATTCGGATTTTGTATAAACAAAATTTGGATTTTGGATACAAAAAACTTTAGCTTCAACAAACACATCATCTGACCTTTTATTAAATGACTTCCTGGCCAACCAGAACATTTATACCCTCTGTGAGGGTGGAACTAAATAAACAAATGCTTAGCGATATATATGTTTTGTTGTGTAAGGAAGAACACATTAAATTATATGAATACGTTATATAAATATATATAAATTAAAATGTTGCCGCTGAATAGCACAAATGTTCATCAATATAAGTTTCCTTAGCCTAACTCTAGGCCTTGGGATGCTGATTGGCTAGTGAGGTCTAGACTTGGTAATCACAGGGTTAAACATTGATCATATTTCAGCAGGGGCGTTTCTATGCATAGGCAACCTAGGCGGTCACCTAGGGTGCCTCCTGCGGGGCTGGGCGCCAATTGGGCACATTGAGTCACTGCATGAGTGCTTTCAAACCCTAAGTGAGGTTGAGGGCAGGTTTGGTGTGCTCACCAACTTTCCCAAGCTTACCCTAGCCAAACTTGAACAACAGTGTGCTAACCTCAGCAGCTCTCTCAGCGATGGCCAGTCAGACCTGGATAGAAAGGAAATAGCTTTAGAAATGCAATGTTTTCCAGAATTTCCAAAGGCTACTTTGAACTTGTGTCCTAGTTGGAGGAAAAGAAGTTGAAGGAAATAATCCCAAACTTGTGGGTGGCCCTCCAAATCGCTGCAACTTCTCCTGTTTCAGTAGCTTCTGCAGAGAGGAGCTTCTCAAAATTGAAGCTCATTAAATTACTTCCGGTCCAGAATGACCCAAGAGGTTGCCAGGATGGCTAGAAACGCCACTATGTTTCAGTATTCGACCACAGCATGGTAACACTCTAGTAATAACAACAGGGTAATTCAGTGTTCAAATTACCTATTTCTGATCATCACTGTTTTTTTGATTTCAACCTAATCTTAACAAAGCCTAAAAGGAGATGTTGGGTTTAAAAGAGATTCCTAGATGGCAAGGCTGAAGTAAAGTTCTCAAATATGATGTGCTTGTTTGAGCCACACAGTTATGACTGCACTTTTAATGACATGGTTGAAAATATCAATACCTTGTCATCTGCTTTAAATACTGTTGCCCCACTAACAGTTAAAAATAGGTCAACTGACAGAATCTCCCCAGGGTTAAACAATAAGTGTTAATGAGATTAAGAGAATCTGTTGGGCAGCTGAAAGAAAATGGAGGAAATCTAGGCTCACAGTTCACTGTAATATATACAAAGAAGCCATGACTGACTAACAAAGCAATACGTCTTGCAAGAGACAATTAATTTTTAGAAGATCATTACAGAGTATGCTGGAAACTCTCAACACTGCCCTAACTTCGCTGCAGTTCTCTGCATCAATCTCTGGCTCAGTAATATTACAAATATAAATCCTGTAAAAAAGATATAACCTTGGGAAAATTCACCTGTATTTAACTGAGCGTTGCAAGACTGTCACTGGTGTAACTCATGTATTGACCCTGTACCTACAGCATTTTTTAAGCGTGTTCAACGGTGTTTCAAGTAATGTCCTAAAGTTTATAAATACATCTCTTCAAACAGGCATCTTCCCAGATGCCTTCAAAACAGCTGTTGTAAAACCCTTAATAAATAAACTCAACCTAGATGGTAATGCCAGCTATAGGCTGATATCCAACCTTCCATTCAATTCCTTCCAGTAAGATACTTGAAAAGATGGTTTCAGTGCAAATGAATTCCTTTCTATTTAATCTCCTGGAATTTCAATCAAGCTTGGGAACAAATAACAGCACTAAAACTGCTCTTACTAATAATCAGTGACCTCAGACTAAACTATGATGCAAATTAGGTCTAAATATTGTGTCTTCTTAGACTTAAAAGGACCTTCCAATTATTAATTGAATGGTCTCCAAGTTGCCTAACAAAACCCTACAAATGAAAACAATTATAAATGCGTTCTGTGGATCATAAAATGTCTATTTTCATTCCCCAGAATGTCCCGGCAAACAGCTTTTTCATTGGGACTTCCAGGTTTTCAAAAAACTACAAGCGCTTTCTCAGCGCCTTGAGCCCACCCCTCCCACAAAATGACAGACATGAAAGAAATGAAGTTCATTAAACAGAGAGTCAAACTTGTCACCTACGTTGGCAATGGCATCTAAATCATGATTCTCTACGTAATGTTTGTATGATTGTATTGACCTAGGTCATTTGATACCTTCAAAAGGGCTGATTCAGTACTATGTAATGCCCTGAAACCAGACTGGAATTTATCAATGATGTTTTTTGATAACTGGGAAAGAACAACTTTTTCAAGGACTTAAAAATGGCAGTTTAAAAATAGGTCGGAATTTATTAGGAACTGTAGGGTCGAGGGTGGGCTTTTAAGAAGTGGCTGTACTGCTGCATGCGTGAAGCAGGATAGAACAGCACCCATGGTCAAAGAGCTGTTGACAACAGACAGGATGCTAGGGCCTACTATGTCAAATACCTCTTTGAGGAGGCTTCAGGGAATAATATCAAGGGGGCAAGTTGTATGTTTCATCTCTGTTAGGTTGGAGAGAAACATGTACAAAATGGTTTAGAGCAACAGAGTTAACCAGAGGGATAGAGAGGTCACGGGCAGGGGGTGGAATATGTGCTCTAATGTCCTCCACTTTATGGACAAATACATGTAGGAATTCTTCACAGTAGGGGACACAGCAAACGAGTGCTGATAGGGGGACAGATGACAGAGTGAATGGTGCTGAATAAATCCCTGGGCTAAAGGCAGTTCTTGCAGTTTTTTACTGCTTTTTGGTACTTAACCAGAAGAGCCCGAGTGGTGTCATTGAGCCAGGGCGAGAGGAGTGACAGAGGTAATGAAACATCAAACACAATTGCCCTGTGATTGTCATTGGACAACATTTAAATGTACACATAAAAACAACAGCTAACCCCGCCCCATCCTGACGTCCTGGGGGAGCTGAAGAAATTACAGTTTGTGGGGGGAGACTTGAATGAGTGGGCTGAATTCACCGGCATTTAGACAGGTCTAAGTCACAAAGAGGATATAAATAAGTAATTTTACATTTTGGCAAGCTCAGAAGCTCAGAAAGTAAGATGGAGAGGGCTCCCCAGGTGTCAGGTGGAGAGGGGTGAGATCAATTTTAGGGCAAGGTCCATGTTAAGTGCTGATTGAGTGCCGATGAGTGCTGAGTAGATGGGAGCCAGCTCCGCAGGGAGGGAGGCTGTCATGGCGGAATAGAACTGGTCAGTTGAGGAAGGTAGTTAAGTTGATGACGAATGGGATACCTAGTGAGTTGCAATAGCCTTTCAACCAGATGTGGAGTTGGCAAACACAAGAAAACTTTATGTGAGGAGGAGAGCGTTGATAAGTGTAGTAATGTCTTCCTTGAGCTTCTCTGACTGCCGGAGGTTGATGTCGTTAGATTAGAACCAATGTGGATGATGACTGAGGACGCTGTGGGGTGATAATGCAGAATCAGTGTGATGTTGGAATCAATATCCAAGACCTGCGTGCCAGGAAAACAGTATGTTTCAGCCATGGGCAGGGTGACATGCCAGGCCATGAATGACCTCACGATAAGCACGGAGCGGGGGGCTCAGGTATGTGACTGGTGGAAGGGGGGGGGGGGGCTCTCTTGTGTTATACGTCTCCTTGGTGGGCACCGTAGTGTCATCAAAGAGTGTAATCCCATCATCAGCTCTAGTGGGCTGAGCCTCAGCACATACAGGTGATGGAGAAAGACAGGAACGTTTAGGAGGCTTAACTGATGGAGAGGTGGAGTTCCTTTGGTGGGGTGTGATAGGGGGGTGATTTCCTCTGCGTTTATTACCCAGAACCAAGGACCACGGGCTCCGGGGCAAGGGTAATTGAGCATGTCAGGGGGTTGTGCTTGCCCCTAGCTTCGGGCATGGGTCAAACATGTTAGCTGACGGAGCCCTGGGCTGGAGTAAAGGCTCACAACCAATAGTAGTGTCACCAGGCCAGGGAATAGTAGTGTCCAGTTCAGCCCCACCAGTGGCCACTGCAAAGAGTGAGTCTAGGAGCACCTCATCCTCTTTGATTTGGTGCAGCATAGATATCCTGACTTCTAGATCAGCAATCCTCTGACTCAGGGTAAGCTAAGCCCAAGCACTCAGGTGGGGAGGTTAGTGGGGGCATGGCAGCCCAAGCTAAACCCACAGAGTAAAGAGTGAGTGGAGCTAATGTTTAAGCCAGAACGAGTGGCGCTTATTATTTTAGCCAGGAGCTAACCGGCCGGTAGCCGACTAACAACACAACTATAACAACAGGTGATCAAAGTGAGAAGGTAAAAAGCCAGACCTCAGACATAGTCCTGATGAAGTCAAATAAAACAAGATAAAACAAGGTAAGTCTGGCTGAGTAGAGTGAGTAGTGGCGCTAATGTTTTTAGCCAGGAGCTAACTCTTCTGACTGGGGAAGGTTTTTTGTTTTTTTTCATTAGCATTTTCTGGGCATATTTCTGATTGCTCCTCGTTTGTATTATTCAAAGTCTTACTCAGCCTATCACACAGTTGGTTACGATCATTGACTTCATGGGAACTACCTGGGCTGTGGTCGAATAGTCTTTTTTTGCTTAGGACGGTTCCTAACTGAGTGAATGACCCGGAAGTATCTAAGTGGCAGCTGGTCGAATTCTCAAAATGCAAAGGAAAGGCGCTTCAATGCTTCCTTTCATATCTCCTTTAGCATAGGGTACACTGGACCATCCTTTACGAAATGAAAGGAGATAATGCAGTAACATTTAAAGCAACGCACCATTTGGCTGTTCACAAAAACAAATAATCAACATGCTTGAAACTTAAGAATGATAATAGGTAGGCCTACAGTAGGGTTGAGCCCAAATATTTGTTTATTTCGGTAGGTATATATGAATCTCAATTCAGGATTCGAATGCTTCGTTCATTTTTAAAAATGAAAAACACATCTGCGTCCAGTGTGAGAATCGGCTAGCCTAGAAATCTAGACCTCTAGCGGCGGCAAATGAATTTGCTCAGCCAGTAGGTCTAGCATCGAGCCATAGGAAA
>JAOPJI010065629.1:0-11265 GCA_027122695.1 Merluccius productus | reverse complement strand
CATCATTTCAATGTTTTCATGTTTTATAGATGTTAGAAATAAAATGCAACATAAATATGTATCTTTTAATTTTTTTAACAAGTACTTATACACTTCTTAATCAAGAAATAATACAACTAATAAGTTTAAAAAATTTTCAAATACATTTTCAAGAGAAAACCTCAAATATTTTCTAATGAACGAAATAAAAGTATTTTAAAAAAACTTATAAACTAAATAAAGTTATTATGATACTTTTTAATATAATTGTAAGAAAGTTTAATTTTTCTTTACGTAGTTATGCTATAAATGTGACAACCAGAAAATTGGTCATTTAATTTTCTTATGATATTAACTTATAAACTCTTTTTTTAAATTTTTATTAAAAAGTGATTAATAGGTTTTTAAAATAAATAGAATTCAGTCAATTAGATTCAATAATTATAAACACAGAAAATAATATAATGCGCGCACACCATTACAACTAAAAAACTACGATAAATTTGTTATTTGTAGAAAGTCGTCGATATGGCAAAAATTAAACGTTAAAACACTAACCCTGAAAATCATATTTCACGCATAATATGATATTTATATGTTTTGTATTTACCCGCACGCGTTTTGGTTGGCTTAAGACAACGTTTGCCGAATTAATTGAGTTCCGTTACACCAATTTTATTTTAAGTGGGATTAAAATTCGTTTAAATGGAGTCATTTATAGTCAAATAAACATTAAACTACACTATAAAGCTGATATATCCCGTTCACATTGTTAGTGTATATATAACAGCGAGAAAACTAAAAATGAAGTGAGGCTATATAAAAACAAAAAACAATCGCCATAGGAAACGGAAAAAACGCCAAGGCGAAGCCGAGCTTTTGCGCTAGTAAATTAATAATTTACAGCTGCTTTTCAAATAAATTTAAACCAATGCATGCATACATTTTACAAGCGTTGTCACATTTGTAATGCAATATAAACTTCAGAGATATGTAAACTACTAGTTTAAATTATATTTTTTTACAGCGAACTAAACAACATTTCAGTAAAATTTTTGTTTCTATCCTTAAGATTGATTCAATGTA
The DNA here is from genome assembly GCA_027122695.1 of Merluccius productus. NCBI lineage: Eukaryota > Metazoa > Chordata > Actinopteri > Gadiformes > Merlucciidae > Merluccius > Merluccius productus. The sequence goes on along the minus strand of JAOPJI010065629.1, from coordinate 10,200 downwards.
GTCGAAAAACTTAAAGAAATTAGAATGTTCGTTCACAATGCGAAAATTATTTTTATTCGGCTTAATTATGTTATATAAGGATTTTATAAATGCACATTTAAATTTTTATTATGTGCGCGCGCAACGTATATGGGAGTTTTACGTCATCGTTGTCCGTTTTGTCATTTTTCACAAACAGATGAGGTTAAAAATTACCCGACACCCACTATATATATAAATACATATACATATATACATATAGATAGATAGAAGTAGAGCGAGCGAAAGAGTGAGAGTTTTTATGTTGATGCTTCATTTGTCTCAATGCGAGCTATGATGTGCTCATGATTTGTTTAACATCGTTGTCACTGTATTGTAAAGACACTTTATACAAATTGGCGCCAATTAATAACAAATCTCAGAGAAATGTGTTCCTCCAATACTAAATTTAAGCTCTACTAAGTCGAGTCGATTTAATCATACAAATTGCATACTGCAAATGTGGAATATATACCTTCCTGAAACCTTCTCAAAATATTGAACTGCGCAACATTTTAAATCACTCTTAAAAATCAGTCGGCCAAATATGAATAGTTTGTAACATTAACCACGTGCTCAACGCAGAAATGACGAGATCGGGACGGGATGCCAAAGTAACCACAGGTACCAACGTCGGCAACATTGTTTTAATTGTTTTAAAGAAATGCTGGGTACTAAAATAAACAAAGATATCGCCCGGGCCTTGCCAATCAGCGTAAAAATGCAGATGTAACCCATTTTATATGAAACAATTTAGAATTTAAAGGTAGCACCAAGCAAACTCTACCAAAGTGTATTTTCTACCGAGTTTGGCGCAAAAGAAAGCATTGGACTGAAGAAGGGCAACCTTGGAGCAGAGAAACCCTACATGTTTGAGGCGACGGCGCGTAAACACCCACCAAAAAGGAAACTGGCTAGACGTTTCCTGGGAAAACGGGTTTTGCTAACGAAAAACAATAAAATTGACAAATTTATGTATTTACTATGTTCAATCACAATAGTCTAATGAGTTGTGTCAAAGATATACAGATTTCCTCCCCATGCATCACATGTGGATGGAATATTTTACCAAAGTGTTCGATGCATCATCAAACCATCTCTTCTCGACACGAAAAGCGATGCTTGCAGCCGGAAATAGACTCATAAAATTAGATTACCATGGTGCTATTCTGCATGGTTGTTAGTTGATGTTTGGAGCTTTATTGATTGAGATTGCATTAGTGTTGGAATGTAAAGATAACAAATTGGTGGGATTAAACGGCATTGTCCTACAGGAGACATGCCAAATATTCACACTCATCTCAGAAGATAATAAAATAAGATGTATGCTGATATTTGTCTACTTTTTTGATCGCATCAATATTTATTTATTTAGTTATACCAAAACAGAATGCAGTTTTCGGTCTTGTCTATCGACATATTCTCATTAAAATCCACGGTAATCAGTTCAGGTTTAGATCTGGAACAAGATACTTCAAAACAATCAAAAAATTCTCAGTAGTGGATCATTACAAGGAATAGTTTTATTGTATATGTGTGTTTGTATTGATAATTTGGGAAGATGCAATGTTTTAAAGTTATTGGTGAATGTTTGCAAATTTAACTTTAAAATTTACTCGATCGTTCCTCGGATTATGGCACGCGAATTACGTCGACTCAACAGAATTTGATTTATTGGCGCGATGGAACGTAAATTGTTTTAAGTGATACACAATTGGCATTATGAATACAAATAAACACGACTTTCGATCAGTTATCGACAGAAAATTATTAAGTAAAATAGTTGTTTGTTTGTATACGTTATATATTTCTTGAATTTAGTTATTGCAATTATTTTTATTTTAAAATATCGGTGATTAAATATGGATAATTTATTTACTTTCACTTTTAGTCAATTTTTCGAAATGTGAATTTTTTGTTACCTATTTTTTCAAATAATAAACGATTTACTTAAAAGTTACGAAGGAAAAAGTTTTTTTTCATTTAAATCTTTAATCTACTATATACATAAATAGATAAAACAATTTAAGATGAATTTATATGACTGAAAAACTTTATCTGATTTAACAAGGCTGATAAACTATACAGATGGCAACTTTTTAATATTAAAAAGGTTTATAATTGTTTATATCATTTGAATGTTGTGAACGTTAACCGTTCTGCAGTGTAAAAAGGTCAACTTTCACGTAAAACTTATTGATCTTACATATCCATGGTATACAAAAACGATTTTTGTTAAATATAGTGCAGTTAATTTACAATGAATACTAATAAATAAAGTCAATAGTAATATGCGAAAATATCATGATGTTTTAATAATAGTATATTAAGTAATTTTGGGGATTAAAATGTATGTCTAAATGGAGTAATGCTTAATTTACATGAAAAACACAGCCATAAGAATTTCAACCACAAAAGAATAAAATATATATGTTCTTGTGCAATTGATATACGCGTAAATAACATTAATGATGTTAATATTTTTGAAACTTGTACATTGTTGTTGGAAATGAGAGGTCGTTTAACTTTACCAAATAGTACAATATTGTGGGAAAATTACTTATTAAAATTATAGCGATAACCAAAAATTAAATTTGGTTTGTAAATAAATGTTTTGCCTTTCGCAAAAACATTTCAACACCTTAAACATAGATTGTTGACGAAAGTACGCACGTTCGCTTAATCATAGTTTATATGTGCGCAAAAACACAATGAAATAAAAAACATCGAAAAAAATTTATACCAACTTTGCATTTGCTAACTCCGGATCAAAATACCTACGCAACAACTCGTATACAACAAGCGAGTTGATGTCATTCAAAGCACAATGAAATAATTGTTTTTCGACTTCCAACAATTCCAACGTGTTACCTCTGTGATATTGTAAGACGAATGATCTCAAACAATAAACCGTTTCTATTGGTGTATACGTAAGCGAAAGACTTTTTGTGTCCATCTCATCATCTATGAATAATTGGAAGTTTTTGTAGAATGGAAGTTTTGAGCGCTCAACGTCACTATTGGATTTGTTGCTTTCAACCGCCTTGGGGTATTTGAATAAGAGAAGGAGAATGTTAGAAACATTGACATTGCAAATGAATTCACGGGGAAATTTTGATATTTTTGACTGTATCCACTGTGTATCATTCAATATGTGATCATTTACAATCATGTGGGCTTTATGGTAGTTCCCTGAGAGTATAGCACATTGTACCATGCAATAACAAATGTAGAAATAAGAGTAATCTTTAGTTTTAATGGATTTTAAGGCTAGACAACAGTTGAGATGTGATATTCCATCTGCATATTGTTCCAATTGGATGGAATAGTTGGCCAATTCGTATAACAAATAAACGGAAAGTATACTGAAATCTTTCTCTTTTAGAATTTCTACAACATCATAGAAAGTTTTGGTGGCAATTACATAATTTTCTCCAGTGGAAACCAGTCCGAATTCATATTCTTCGATTTCCTTCTGTAGCATTAGTCTCGCACTCTCCAATTGAGTTAAGTAGACATCTCTGAGACATTTCTTCTCGCATGTGGACCTATTTTTCAGGATATAGTGGCCATATTCAATGCTATGGTGAAATTCGCTAAGATTTTGGCCAAGTCCAGTGAGTTCATTGGTTATTTCGGTGAAATTGGGTCGACGAAATAATTTCTTTTTCATGCGGTCACACAAATCGTTATACGTGTCAAAAAATAATAATCCATTGTCAGACATACTAATGAAAATTAAAAATAGCAAGTTTCGAAAATATTACCTTTGCGTATATTTTCGTATCGCGTCGGGTTTTAATATTTCTCATTATAACGACCATGACAGATATTGGTAATAGTACTGATAAAGATGTAATAGTAACTACAAATAACCACACTACACTTAATAAAAGTATGGTCGTTATGTTGCATTTGTAACACATCTTGTAGTTGAAGTTACTCTAAAATCCGTTGGAAGTACTCCCGCACTCTCTAAAACGAAATGGAAGGTTGAACCCACGAAAAATATCTCTTATATAATGGAATTCATAAGGAAGTGTCTTAAATCTGATTCTGATGAATCGCTTGTATATTCACGCTTGCGAAGGAATCGATTATAATATTTGGGATATTTAGTTTATTTATGCCAAACAATCATTTGCATTGCAACCAGATAGAAGTCTTTCAGACGTTGTTCAAGTAATTTTAAATTCAGTATAGTTTAAATAAGTCTTCATTATTAAATGTTTTAATCAATTTAATTTTTTTTATTTATTTATGTTTACTATTATTTTAACATGCAAATTGTAGTGCTATGGGTCGCCTAGTGATGATAAAATAACTTTACATTATTGCTCAACTCCTGCGTGGGGGTAGAAATAGTTACCTAAATTTTTGTTCGTTTTATTTAGTTCTTATGCAGCGCTTCCCGATTGGGGTGAGATAAAAATCAGTTAATCCTTGGAAAACTGTTTTCCACATTTCTTTTAATTTAATAACAACATGCGTATTTCATTAAATAAGCTATTCACTAGTATGTTTTAATTATATAATTATAATACAGTATCAATAGAAAAACAAACGCAAATTACATATTTTAATGTTTCTTATTAAATTCATAATCTACTATATATATAAGACAGTGGCTATGAACGTGTCTATTTGCACTACAAATGTGTATGCGCGAAGATTAAAGGATTAAATCTTTTTTGGTAGTAGTTAAGAGTTTAAATAAAAACAAACATTTCAAATAAACAAAACACATTTTTTGCTATCAAATAACGCCCTAATAAATTTTATATCTAATATAAAAAGCGTTTGGGTACCAGAAGATTTTTAATAGTTAAATAACCGTAATTTTTCATTATATATTCAATTTAATAAACATTTATTGGTAAAATAGTTAGACAACTTTCACATATAACCTACACAAGTGTCATATTGGGATAATTGGTTAACATTGCGGCCAGTACTTATAAACTCTAAGTCTGCAAAAGATAATTTATATGAATATTTTAATAAGAAAATTAATTCTGATTAATTTACATTTTAATTAACGTTGGCCTTTTTATGCTAAATTAAGTACATACTCTATAATTTATGCTAAGTAAATACATGTGGCGTTTATTATAGTTAACCGAATGCTTTTGCGGGCCGCACACAAACGTTTCGAGAGCCAACTACGACTGGCGGGCTACTCTTTATCTAATCTTGTGAAATAATTTGCCGCAACATAAATATGGAAGATCACACCTTGTTTAGAGAGTCATTTTTATTCATATTCAGAGATGAAAGAGTCCCTAGATGAATTTATTAAGGTAGCGTAATTAAAAAGATCATTTTGTACTCTGTTTAGCAATCTGGTTATACTTACCGTGTTGGACGAAGTATCAGAGCTACGTCGATGAATTGTGATGACATACAGTATCGATATATCAAATTCATTTGTCCACATGGAATCAAAATAAAACGACGAGAAAATATTGTGAGGCCAAGCACTCAATTGGCTAATGATTGTGGTGCATTTATAACGATATCAAATGTTGACGACCATTTATATGTATCTAACTATGAATTGAAACACAACCACGATCCATTTAATATCTTGAATTATCACCATAATCAAAGACTTCCTAACTCAATTAAGGAAAACCTTAACAAGTATTTGAGTTGGGGATGTGATAATAAAAGAGTTAAGTTATCACTTGAAATGGATTTGAACATGCCAATCAGCCTCAAAAGAGTCAGGAATCTTAAACATTCGTCTAAAAAGTCATCAGAAATATCAAACAATTTCGACGAATTATTCAAGATATACGGAGTTGAATTAATGATGGACATATGCAAGGGTGATAATGATAATCTAAATTACACATGCTTCACTATAAAATCATTGAGAAATGTTTACCGACAATACCCTGAAGTTTTGCATATTGATGCCACTTATAAAGTGAATAAGTCATGCTACCCATTATACAATTTTGCTGTTGTTGATGTACATGGAAGAACGCGTTCTGTATTTTTTGCATTCGTCAGAAGTGAGCACCAACACGTAATCTCTGGAATTTTTTCTATATTTTGTAAATTAATGCAAAATACAAGCAATACAAATGTTGTCTTCATTGATAAGGATGCAACAGAGTTCAATTCAATAAAAGAATTCTTGCCTCATACCAGAATATTGTTGTGTAGCTTTCATGTTTACAAGGCTATGGAGAGAAAAATAAAATCATCTTCATCTTCAGCAAATTCCACCAATCAACTAGCAACATTGTGTCATAATTTAATTTATGCGGATTGCTACAAATATTTTCAACACTACCTTGAACGAATCAACCAACTCAGCCAACCTTTTTATGCATATTTAGTGAAAAGTTGGCTTAAAATTCTACCAATGTGGGCCCTCTTTTTAAGGAAAGATGTTCTTACATTTGGCTCTGATACAAATAACAGGATTGAACAAGAGCATTGCAAATTAAAAGAATTTTTGTCCGATACATCCCTTGTTGGTCAAATAGATGAAATCCTTAAGTTTACTAAGGTTATTGAAAGTGAATTCAATATTAAAACCACCTCCAGTATGATGAAGAGAAAAGAACAAAATGTCAATCCAGTTATATTCCCTATCATTGATTCTGTATCTACATTCGCACTGGATCAAATTAAAGAAAACGTGGACAATTTTGAAATTCTTTCAATATGGAATATAAAACAAATCTATTTTGTACATCTAAAGACAAGTTCAGCGATGATTTCCTACTACAATAACATATTTAAATGCGACTGTCAATTTTACAACCAAACTCATCTCCCATGCAGACATATGTTTGCAATGGTAAAATATGAGAAAATGACCCATAATTCTATATGTGTTGGAAGATGGTTTATAAGAAGTGTTGATAATAATGAAGTGCCCTTTAACAATTTTCATGATGTTGACAATGGTTATTTGTTATCAACGCCGACCTGTGAAACTCATCCAAATAAATCCACAACTGAAGTAACCAACTCAAACATTACCAACATCAAAACTTCTACTATTCCAATAAAATCATCTTTTACCAAAAACAAAGAATTGTGTGATAAAATATTATATAATTTGAATAATCTTGGTGGTCAACAATATAGTTCATTGTATACAAGTCTTGAAGAATTACTAAAAAAATATGAAACTGAAAAAGAATATTCAATTACGTTGGATCCAAACACATCCTCATCAACATTTAACTTCATTGTTGGAAGTGTGAATAGTAAAGGAAAACCCAAAAAGACGAAAAATTATATACAATTTAAACGATGACTAATGATATAGATAAATTTTTTCTATGTAGCAAAAAATGTGTTTTGTTTATTTGAAATGTTTGTTTTTATTTAAACTCTTTACTACTACCAAAAAAGAGCAAAAAAGATTTAATCCTTTAATCTTTGCGCATACACATTTGTAGTGCAAATAGACACGTTCGCAGCATACACCTTGTGAGTTGAATATGAAGTGTTTCTAGCCAACATTTTAACGGTGATTGTCAACAAAACTTTCGAAATGTCGTTTTCTGGCAGTACATGATTATGTACATTTTTTAATTCAATCGAATCAAATTTTTTCGACTGGGGTTTTCGCTCTTGCTGGACACACTCTGTCTTGACAACGCCTTGTTATGGATACTTCATTGGAATGTTGTTTATTATAGAAATAATTCTTGTAAAACAACATTTCTTTGTTTCTTTGAGTGGTTACAACCTTGAAATCAAGTTCACTAAGGTCTTTGGAGCTCATTTTCCTTTCGTGTAATTAGCGTGTGCGCCGCGCAACTGCGTAGATTACGGCGCATGCGTCGGGCGATTTTACCCCCTTGTCATATATAGTAGATAGTTTGTTATGAATGCAAATGAAAAACATGCTCCGAACATGAGTTCAAAGTTTGGTTAACGTTATAGTTGTTTTGGATGCGTGCAGCCAATTTTATTCTGGATCCAAATCTAAGTTTATTTAATTTATTTTTAATATAACTCCCTAGTTTTCTTGTACTTATTAAAAATATTATTTAATGAGTTTTTTTAACCCTGCATTATGAATGATAATGTTGTTCATTTATTTACACATTGTTGTAAATACAGATAAATTTTTTTTAAATTACAGACTAAACTTTAACAATAATACCCAGAATCCAGAGATGCGCAAACACGGGGTGTAATGCTTCGGGGCATCGGTCGCTGTTTTCCCAACGCCGTCATAATTTAACCAAGAATGTTTCATGACCCACTAAAAATTTCTCACGACCCACTCTTGGGTCATATGACCCAAGGTTGGGAAACACTGCGGTAGACGAACGATTAGTGCATTTTAGAGGAAGATGCCCCTTCAGAATGTACATTAAAAGTAAAGCTGGATGTTTCGAAATCCAACTAGGGCGGATGCAGATGTTCAGACATCTTACTTACTGAATATCTAACCATACACTGGGAAATTATCTGGAAACCGAGAAGTTAAGCAAGCCGAAAGAGTTTTGACTGATTTAATGTCTCCGTTTTATGGAACCGGAAGAGGTGTTACCTGTGATAATTTTTTTACGTCTGTATCACTTGATGCAAAGTCGCTCTCAAATAATATTACATTGACGGGAAAAATTCGAGCCAACAAACGTGAGATACCATGTAAACCAGGTAGTTGGCTCAGTGGTTAATCTTTGGTCCCCATCCCTAAGGGTACTGGGTTCGAATCTTCTGCTGGGTCATTGAGGACAGACAGGCGTTCTGGCACCTAGGTCCGATTGTGGAAGGCTGTAGTAATCGGATTGGATCAGATTAATCATGTCATTGCTCGCAGCTGGGAGTCGCCGACCGGGTGGAGTGGCTCTGGCGCTTATAAACGCCGAAGTGTAGAAACAAACATACGAGGTGTGTTCAAAAAGTATCGGGATTTTTAAAGTATACAAAAATATACTAACGATAATAAAATTGTAACTTATAAACCTTCAAAATATTCACCAGAGCTATCTATGCACTTCAACCAACGTTTTTTCCATTTGTCGAAACATATTAAAAAATCATTTTTCTGGATCAAGATAACTAACTCGTCGAATTATGTTTAATCTCGGAAATCGAGTAAAATCTCTTTCCTTACAAATAATATTTTATTCTTGGAAAAAGAAAAAAGTCACAAGGTGCTAGATATGGTGGATGTTGTACAGTTGTGATATTGATTTTTGTCAAAAATTAACGAACTTTATATGACATTTGTGCGCAGAAGAGTTGTCGTGGTGAAGCAACCAATTACCACATCTCAGGTCTTTTACGACAAATGGCATCACGAAGCTGAATTAAAACATCAAGATAATAATCGCCAGTAACAGTTTGACCTTTGGTGCATATTCATGGTGAACAATTCCCTGTGTGTCAAAAAATACAGTGAGTGAAACCTTGATTTTGCTTCGAACTTGCCTAGTCTTTTTCGGCCGTGGAGATGATGGCGATTTTTAAACGGAAGATTGAACCTTAGTCTCAGGGTCATACCCGTAAACCCAGGCCTCATCTCCCGTTATGATAGATGGAAGACATTTTTCATCTTTGGAGGCCAAATCAAAAAGATCTTTTAAGGTTTCTAGCCTCATTTCTTTTTGTTCCGTTGTTAAGATGCGTGAAACAAATTTAGCGGAGATTCTTCACATGCACAAATCGCTTGTCAATATAGCCTGACTATCAGGGATGGCAAATTCGTTCGTATTTTTTGTTCAAAATTCTAGTTTGGTTCGTGTTCGTTCGTTTGTTGAACGACATGGCGACTTTTCGTCGAAAAAACTGTTCGTCGGAGCTGGCCGCGCAGGTGCAACAAATGAGTGGGAAAAATATGGAAACTCCAAACTTGTTATGCTAAGGACTAGAAGGAATCACCCTAAAATTTTGCTTCGAGGATTTTTCTATGTAAAAAATTATACAACTGGAAATAAAAAGTTTTGGCGATGTGAGTTAAGAACTTGTAAAGGTAGATCAACAATATTGACGATATGAATTTAGGAATTGTATAGGTAGAATTGTTACATCTCCAATGGAGGATATCCGAGAAATCGACATAAAAGCGCTTCATAACCATATAGTCTCCGAGGAAGATATCAAAAAGGCAAAATTGTCTGACGAAATTAAGACTTTGGCTGAGAATACCCAATATTCCACTAGCAAAATATTCTCCTTGGCAACTACAACCAA